>JAPDSC010130929.1:0-17456 GCA_026290005.1 Latrodectus geometricus | reverse complement strand
TAAATGTTTTTTTTTTTCATAAAAATTTTAATATTGTGATTTTAATCACAATATCAAAGTTGTGATTTTTTTTTATTTTTTTATTTTTTTTTTATTTTGAAAAATTGTATCATTTTTTACTCATCAAATTAACAAATGTATTATAAACTTTCACGTCAAATATTTTTATATTTTTTAAAATCAGTTATCAATATAACAATTGTTTGTTAGTTTTAAAATACTATATTTTTTTAAATAAGATCTTTTATATTGGAAATAATTTTGATAACTGTAGTTAATTAGAATTTGAAGTCAAGATTATTTTGATAAAAACATGAATGAAACGATGGGGTAAAATTATGCTTGCATGTGCATAAGTATATAAGGATATTAACACCTAACATTGTTTAAAATAAAATTTAGGCAAACAAATAGATATTTAAAAATAATTAAAAGATTACAATAGTTTTCAACAGAAATATAACCTAAAATATGAGAAGATTTAGATAAAATATTTCAAGGAATATAAACGAGGATACTAAAATTAAATACTAGAAAAACACTAGTACGTAAATATTTCTTCATCACAGCTATTAGCTTCTTATTAGTGATTCATTTTATTAGAAGATGCTGTTTAAGTTGTATATTTTAATATAAAAGCTGATGAAAAAGTATAATAATTGTTCTCTCTCAGTTGAAAAATGTATTTATAATGACTGATTGAAAAATAAAGTAAATTCCTCATAAATGACATTTATGCTAAAAAAATTATCAAGATAATGTGAATAAGAAACATTTCAATATTTAACATATTTTTTGAAATTTTCAAGTATAGTTTTCTTTTATGGGATTTAACAGCAGTAGAAAACATTTTATATAAATGATAAAATGTTCAAGGAAAAAAAATTGATTCTTATATAGTGCAGTTATATTTTGCATAATTCATAAATGATTTTAGCATGATATTTATGTCAGAATTATAAATATCATACTAAATTTTATTCCAAACTGAATAATAGTATGACATTATTTTCTTTTTCATTCATTCAATAATTTAAAATCTTATTATTGATCAGTCATTTTATTCAGCTTAGAAATGTCTGAAATCAATATTATTGTTAATCACTGACAATTTTCTTTTTGTTTTGGACTAAAAAGTATGAGAATATTTTTTGTCACAAATGATTTCCAATTTTCTTTCCACTAATTTTACATTTAAATTTGAAATAACTTATTTCAATTTTTGACACTAAATACCTAATTTTAATTATGAAGAAAGATTCAAAAAGTATTTTTCTATATGTGATATTCTTAACCAAATATTTTTAAATATTCTTATCCCATCATTTTTAAATTTAAGACTGTTAAAATTATTTTAAAAAGATTAAAAAATTCTGAATTGAAAATCGGCATTCAAGTTAATAAATAAAAGCCTAATATGTAATTGCGTGTTTTGTAAATTGTGAAATTATTGTAAACAATTTTGAAATAATATATCTTCATATGAAAACGTAATTATAAAGCCTATTAATAAAGCTTTGACTTATTTAATCACAAAATACTTTCTTTCAAGATATGAAATTTTCATACATTAATTTTATTTCGTTACCATAATACTACATTCGTTACTACATTCACTTTTTCCAAAGATTAATCAAAGAAAAAATTGTTTATTTTCCCTCTCACTTGAACTGAATCAGTTTGTCAAGAAATAACTGTTTTAAATCTGTATATTAAATATATACATTTAAACACATAGATTTAAACGATTGAATTACAAATGGAATTTAATATTAAATATTAGTTGATTAAGTTTTGTATTTGGCGTCCTAAGAATATTTAAAAAAATATTAGCTCTAGCTTATTTTATATTTAAAATTTTCAATGAGAAAAAAAACCGATTTTGATTTTATTTAAAAAATAATCAAGATAATATTTTTTAAATTTCCTTTCAAGAACATTGAAAAATTACATAAAATAAAGTTTACAGAAATATTCATATCTTTACGACGTAAGTTTTTGTTACAAATTTGACATTTTTTAATTTCCCAGAAAAAAATTCAAACTGTCAAATAATTCCAAAGATATTTTTAAGTTAAGAATTAGATTTAAATATATAATAATTATTTAATAAAATACAATAATATATAATAATTATTTAATAATTATATTTTATGAATACATGCACAACTTGTTGTTTCTTAATGTTAAATTATAAGTAATTTATTTTCCGTATAATTTTCTTAAAAAATGTATAAATATAATTTTACTACGATAATTACTTACATTAAATTATTTTTTAATTCTGGTATTTGAACAAATTTAGGCAATAAAACTCAATAATGAACCAATAATGATAAAATATTAAAAATAAAATTATTTAAAGCAGTAAAGATATTATTTATTTTTTTTAAAGATATGATTCAAGTTACCGACCTTAGGCACAATATTTTCTCTGTAATCAATTTAAAATCAAAGTGAAAATCAATTTAATTGAAATGGTAGTTTGATATAAGAGAAATATAATGATTAGACACTTTTAATAGAGTACAAATGTTAAATCTAAATATAAACTGGTTTATGAATTTAAATGACAAACTGAAACGTGAAATAAATAAGCTGAAAGTAATTGAAGTGTTGGATGTTATAAATATTCATTGTGATTAACATTAAGCAAATGACATGCAAAGTGTATTTAAAGTGATGGCACTTTAAATATATAGATTTGAAATAGTTTAAAATCATCTATTAAGAGAAAAATCGCTTTTACATAAACAACAAATACTAAAAAATTTCAAAAATGAGTTTGAAGTGATATTAGCAGCAGAATAGTGTCATAGAATCACAGATTGCTTAGAAACTGGTCAACAATAGGTTTGGTTTGTTTATTTGTCTCTCAACAATCATTTTATGCACAAGAGGGTTAATTAGATCAGGACGTATAGTTTAAGGTGATTTCCAAACCACTAAAAACAACCAATTTCAAAGCAGTAATGGAACCCACAAACTGTTGAACAGAAGATTAGAGGACTAACCATTCAGCTGGCAACTTAGCACTGATCAACAATAATGAGGCATAATAAGGTGGCTAAATATTTAGTGGAAAATGAATAATGGAATTTTTAATTTATGCTTATGCTTTCAAAAAACCATTAAAATAGGACAACAGCAATTAATTCTGCAAATGACAGACATATGCCACTTAGTGCATATCTAAACATAATTGTAACTGCATTTCCGTTTAGATATTAGCTTATTTTTGTATAAATACATAATATTGGTCACAACAATCTGGAGAAAACTATGTGAAAGCTGTCTGTTGGGGGGAAAAAACTACATATAGACTGAGAAATGCTACACCAAAACTTCCACTAAGCACTTACTCATGAAAGGAAAATATGAATTCAGTATATAATCCTATAAATTGAATTGAAAATCAGTGAGAATCTATTCTGTTCATTGATTTAAATTATCAAACGCTTTTTAAGATGTATATATATACACTACATGACGGTGGAAAACTAACATTTATAATGCATGAGAGAGTAATGAAAATTAATAACAATAGAGACACAGTAAGAAACAATGAAAGATATTTATTACAATATGATACACTTATAAACTGACTATACAGTATATTTAGTAACCAAAATAATTACATGGAATAGCTTTATAGGAATATCATCCATTCTCTCTTAGCAATTTGTGAAATTCATCTTTTGAAGATGGCAATGGCAAACTAGTAAAATGACATCTAACTATATCTTGAAAATTTTTGATTGGTAAGAGATCTGGGAAGTTGGCCAAAGAAACTTCCATATACTTTGTAGAATATGTTGGCTGATTTGTGCGGTGTACGCTCTGGTGTTATTCCGTATCTTTATTTCATATATTTCTAGTAGAAGCACATCATCCCCATATCATTGAGCTTACATATTGCCACTAATAGGATTAGTGATAATTTACAATAGTTGGCAATAAATTTCCAAACCATGATGTTGTATTCGCTTGTGGGTGGTAATCCACAGTTGTGATCAAATCGGTCACAGTTATGTCATGAATTCATCACCAGAGTGATACACAGTGACTATCATGGTTTATCATAAACCACGTCATTCACCCTGAAATTTACATGACTTTATCTTAACACCATTGTTAACTAAGGTCAGAATAGGAGAAAAATCATGTGTACAGATTAAAAGAAGTCTATATTCTTGATTCTGTAACAACTTTTTTAATTGATGCCACGAATATAACATATACCCTGAGATGCCAATCGTCAAATATTGATCCTTCTCACTATGAAAATATCAAGAGTATCTTGCGTGCACCTAGTATGGAATATTGGTGGAAATTGTCTGTAGGTTCATTCCCCTTAATATGTGGATGCGACAGTCAACGAATATTTTTATAACTCTGGCATCCTCACCATACCTGGAATTTATCATATTCATTTCTTTCAACCATTTTTAACATATGCAGTGAACAGTGGATATGTAGGTGCATGTTCGCTGATATTTGGTGTAGTAATCAATCTTTTTTCTTCTCAATCTGATGACCCTGCCTTAGTGTAATAATTTGTCTATAGGAGGTGGTTTGATCTATAAGGTATCTTGTTATTGTTAGTCCTGAATGTTTTTTTTTAGGGGATAGCAAAATAATTTACAAGATTATTCAGTTTGTAAAAGCAACATAATTATTTTCAAAATTATATTTCTTTCCTTGTTAGCCTGCAATAATTTTTCTGGTTACATCTTCAAGGTATTGTATTTTCACTACCACATTATGTATGGAGAAAATCACATTTGATGTTTTCCATCTAACATATAGAGATACTTTTCAGAAAGGCTAGTGTTTTTGACTAAATCTTAAGAAGGCACATACATAGAGTTCCAAATTTTTAAGGGAGAAAAAAAAAAAAAAAAAAAAAAAAAAAAAAAAAGATGACAAACAGATTTCCTTTATTAGTTGACTTTAACTTTATTTTCCAAGTAAGGCCTCCATTCAGACTATTTGTCTTGTACATTGAAATCTTGAAACTGTCCACTATACTCGGCAGAACTTAATCTCATTAAGCATATTTGAAATGTCTTTTAGAAACATTCTGTAGCTTTTTAAACTCCTATACAAACCCACATAAATTTGGAATTTTACATAATCAATGGGCTTTGTTACCCATAGAGATCATTGACATCATCATAAAGTATCTATGAAATGATACCTTTAAATCCTTAATACCGTTCAAGATAATCATACTTTCTATTTAGCTAATTTTGCATGCAAACATGAGAGATTTTGTTTTAGTCACTATTACCAATATAATATACAACATTTTCTTAATTTTTAAAGTATAATAAATATTGCTATAAAACTTCCAAATATGCTGTTTAACAGCATTTTGCCACTTAGGGTTTACTCCTTTTGGGAACTAATATATGATCTTTTATTTATATCAACAATTCAGAGATCATGTGGTTTATAATTATGAAAGACTGATAAAATAAATTTAATGGAATTTTATAGGTTTTCAACAGATATTTTAAAATGTATTTTGACAGCCTTTTTAGCAAATCTCAAACTTTTGCTTGGAATGCACTACTTTAACATTTGCATTGAAGTAAGAAGCTTTCATTTGCATAAAAAACATATATATCAACAGAAGAACTTCTTAAACTATTTATTCAGAGTGTGGCATATCGAAATAAAATGGTTTTTATAATTATTCATTACATTTAAAGCAAACACAACACATACAAAGACACAACCTTACACTCAAAATTACAAATAATCACATAGAAGAAAATTAAAAAAGCCCCAAAACAATCACCCATCTTCTTCTTCTTCTTTTTTTTTTTTTTTTTTTTTTTTTTTAAAGTTTACTGGCTGATTCCATAATTTTCCCTCTGACCTTCTTGAGATTTTCACAAATAGGAAGCAAGGATTCTTTACAATGAGCAGTTTCAATGGACATGTAAAAAATATCATCTCATAAACATGCCTTCTTATGCCCACATGTCAACTAAACACACTTTTTAGATAAATTTCCCTTACAATAAAATAAGAATAACTTTATATGCATTGAAAATTATATATACTGATACAAAACTGGGTTTAAGATGTTTTCAAGCACTGAAGCCAGTGTTTTTTATCTTATTAATAATGTAAATATATCCTTCCGAGAAAACAAAATCTAAATTTCCAAACAAAAGTTTTTGTTATTATGTTCTTTGTTATAATGTACTCAAGAAAAAAATCATTTGTTTTGGTAGTTAAGCTGCACTTTGTGCTCGATATAAGTTATTGCATCACTTATTTTACATTCTGTAAATTTAACAATTTTTACAAGCCTATTTTGAGGACCAGAATACATGAATTTTCAAATTCATTGAACCTAAATTTAGTTTTGGACATATCTGAATTAGTTAGCAAGCATTACCCAAAATTTTTCAACTGGGAACAATATTTAAATTACATGAAATAAAAGGAAGGAAAACTATTGAATCTGAGCTATTCAATAGAAAAGAACTGTAGAGGTTGAAATTAAACAAATTGTTTCAAGAAAATAAAAGGGATTTTTTGCCAATTTTACTTAAAAAAGTATTAAGAATCAAATGTATAATTGATTATATATTATGCCTAAATTAACCAGAAATAAAAGAAAGATATTTAAATAAATAATTTTTAGAAATGGAAAATTTTTTCAATGAAAAAGTTTAACTTTCTAATTGGTTCAGCTTTTTCATTGAAAATTTTCATTCAGCATTTCCATTTTAGTTAATCTTAAGAGCGATCAATATTCTAGTTAGCTGATTCTGAGATTTAAATTTAATGATTTTCCTTGTTGTCAACAGCATAATAATCACTTAACAGCAAAAGGGTTTTTTTTTTTTTTATGAAAATTACAATCTAGTAATAACTGTTACACAGAGACAGTTACAACTTGTAAGCCAATATAGATCATGTCACCATAATTATCTTGTTTGGTGCTTGTTCAAATTATTTCCTACAAAGAGAGAGCAACTCTTTCTTATATATTCCCTAAGGTTACCATGAACTTGGCTATTAGGGCAGAGATCCATCTTCTAAAAATTTGATTTCCGGTTGCAGCTTATTTTAATTTTTTTAAGATATAACAGAAAGCACATTATTTCTTTAAAAATAGTGCTTAAAAAGATTATTTAATTTATAAAATTATATGTAATTAAGCAATCAGCTGGAAAAGGAAACTGAAAATACACCTCAACACACTTAATCCAGCTTTGTAGTATGTATTTTATCACATTTCATCATTTTAAGCTTCCTAATAATTCCATTAAGGATAAAAATTGCTGAAAAATATCTCATAAATAAAGTAAATATCTGCATTTAATTTTTAGAGCTAATTTTTAAATGCTACATAATTTCAAAATAAAAATGTGGATAGTAATATGTTTTTCAATGCTAATATTAATTCTATGTTTTCTTTTGAAATAGATAAAACAAACTTAGAATTGTTTAGTTAAGATGATTTTTAATATGTTGAAATCTCAGGTTGAATTTCTTATAAGTTGAAGTATGTATACATATATTGACATTATATCATCTTTATAGTGGATAGCCTAAATATCAGAAGGCCATAGTAATGCATTTAAAGTTGTGCTGTAGATTACTTTCCAAGAGGATTTCTCATAGACAGTTGATCATATTTAAATGTCAGAAAGAAAAAACATTGGAAACTCATCAATATCCACCTCCACAAATGTGTATGAAGAAAACAGAAACACAACTGCTACCATTTATTATTATACAGAGGCTGGATCAAACCAAAATTTTTATTCTATAAACCTTGATTCTATAATCAAGCCATAGTGACTGCATATACTTCATATTTATGTGAATTGAATGTGCTTATTAAAGGGTAATAAAATATATGAGAAGAAATTAAAATGTCATTTATATTATTTTGTATTCAAACTGCTAATTTATTATTCCTAAATTATTTCATTTAAATATTTATTTCACTTTAAAAGCTAATTGTTTTAATTAGCATATCTATAGACACTCTTAATTAAGCCGGGAGCTTTTTTTTCAGCACTGTTAACTAACCAAAAATTATATAACATATGGTTATTTAATCATATACTATAAAGAAAAAATCTAATAAACTCAAGAAAAACAACTTGTTAAAGCAAAGCAACATATTTACCTCCAATTACTTAATATTAGAAAGGTTCAACTTTTTTTGCTTAAAGAATATAAATATTTTTATCTTATAAAATTGATAGCATTTAAGTAAATAAAAAAAAATTCTCTTTTAAAGTTCTTTTTGTAGCTTTTTCACTTGCAACAATAAATTTGAGATTTATTTTTAATAATAAATGCAAGTAATTATAATAAATTTAATAACATTTATTAAAAAATAAATAATGCATTTTACAATTTTTGAATTTTTCTGTAATACAATCTTTTGAACACATACATAATGAATGCAAGTTAGATAATAGCTTTATAGTTTTAATAATTTTTGAGAAATAATAATAAAACTATTTATTATAAATTATTAAAAATAATTAACAAATCAAATTCATATATTTTTATTAAATAATAAATTTTATTATATTTCACATTTTATTAAAAAACACAAAAATGTAGCACAATAGTTTAAATTGAAACTTTTTATACACATATATAGAAATATAAATAAACAATTAACATGTTAATGTTTTCCATAAAGCACTATTAAAGTTTAATTTGCAGTTAAATAAAATTCTGACACCAGAATTGAGGTGAACAAGTATTATAAAATCATGAAAGCTGCACTTAAATACAGTTGTAAATGTAATAATTATTACATTTCTAATATCTAATTTACTAGTCTTTCCCCTAAAAATAGTTTTTAAATTCTGAATTTTCAATTTTGTATTAAATTGTTCAATAACTTCCAACAATATAATTATTAATATTTTTTTAAAATATTAAAACAGTTTAATAATTTAAGGTCTAAAAAAAATCTTTAATGTAAATGATATTAGCATTGGGAAAATACTTATTTGATTCTACTTTGTATGATATGGGGAAATGGTAATATAAATTTTAACCATTTAAATGAATATTTATTATATTAAATATAAACATATATATATTCTTGCTAGTTATATTTACTTTTATGAAATATAAACAAATTCTTGTTATTGTATTTTCCTGTATATAATCCGCACAACGTTTTTTGAATAGAAGGGGAAAAAGTGTCACATAATCCGCAGCGGCGTATGCTATGCGACAATTTTTTTCGGTAAATAGTTTAAAATATGTACTACTGATAATATTGGTGTCACATATAATAAAAAAATGCACAGTATGCTTAAAAATATGATAAATTGTACAGAAAAAATGCATTTATTATGAAAAAGATCTGTCTGGATACACCTCAATGCAAAGTCCGATAAACTTGAGATGAAAGCACAAGATCGATCAAGAGCAATAATTTCGAAAAGATTCCCATAAAACTTATCGATCTTTAGCTTCTAATAAATTTTAAAACAATGTTAGACATATTTAAAAATATGTACATTTGCCTTATTAGTATTTAAATGAAAGAAATGGATTATTTAGAAACTGCATATTTTATACATTTATACCGCGTGTGCTATGCTTTTCAGTTCACATTAACAAGTTTTTCACTATTTTTTATTTGCTTTCACTATAGCTTTTAATTTAAAATCTGATGTGTAACTTATAAGTGCTCGCTTCCATATGACTATATACGAAATTGAATATTTTTAAAACGAAATAGCTCATGTCAAGAGAAATTGCGAAATGACGTTAGTGGAATGCAACTGTAATATCTTTATGAGGAACCATTTTCGCTTTTGAGCGTGATTGGACAAAGCTGATTATAGCTTAAATATACAGTTAAAAAAGCAGAATTTCTTTCAAAACTTTCTTGTAAAGTTTTCTGATGAAGAATTTTTTTTATATCAGATTATCCGCGGCGGTATATAATAGGCACAACGAAATTCGGAACTTTTTTAACATATGATCTGCAGATTATATACAGGAAAATATAGTACTTGCATGTTAAGCCTGATTATTTGGATTCAACAAGAGGAATCTGTCAGTCAACTCAAACTTATTTCAAAAATTAAAAGCATTTATAATCATTCTTCAATAATTATAATAAATTAAGTTAAATTCATTAATATAAATAAAGTGCTGAAAATAAATTCTAATAAAATAATTAAGTCTGTTCAAATTTGCCTTCTTATGGTTAAGCTATCAGAAATAACATAGAAATGCTTAATCTTATAAATAAATAATGTTAATCAAAGCAATAAGACTTATATATACTTTCTAATACACAGAAAGTCATAAATTTGATTAGATTAATAATAACAATATAGTTTAAAAATTACTAATGCTAATATAACAGATATAAGATTTTTAATTATTTAAAGTTATAGATCAGTGTCTAAGACAATGTAAATTTTTTTAGAATTACATTGATCTCAAACTAATTTAGGTTTCAATAATGGTTTTCCTAGAATTTCGCCTAAAAATAGTATAAATCTGATAACTTTAAAATGGCATTTGCTTTATAAAAATAAGTTTCTCTATATATTTAACATCCATATTTATGCCATTAAAAGTTAGGCTTACTAAAAATGTCTTAAAAATATGTATAAAAATTATTTGAAAAACATGCAATGTGGTAGAGTACAAAAAAATAATATAAATATAAAAAGCATATTAAATTGAAAATTTATCATTCATTACATTTTATCCAACAACAATAAGCAAATCCATCATAATCAAGTTTTGGGCATATAACAAATATAAATGTAATTTTTCATGTCAATTTTTATTTATTATGAATTTTGTTCAATATTTTATTTTAAATTCTAATTTACCATCACACTAAATTAGAATTTGTAATTGAAATGTTTCTTAAAAATATTTTATGATGATATAAAATATGTTCTTAAAAACAAATCTCTCACATGAAATAATTTGGAAACTATATTTGCGATCAGAAGTTTAGAATTTGTGGGCTAAAAAGTAAAAATAAGTACAGAAGAAAATATGAGTGTTGAGTTTTTTTTACCAATGAATTTTACTTGGTGTCCAAAGTTTATTATTTAGATTTAGCTTTTTCATTTGTTGAATAAATTTAACATCAATTTTTACTAACTGAATTAATGAATGGAGATTTTAATATTGCTCATCTTTAGTTATAAAAGTACAGAAATTGAAAAAAAGGTTGCACTTAATATGCTACTTATTCATCATACATCAATAGATAATAATATGTTTTTTATTCAACTATAAAAAAGATGGGGAGTTACTAAGTTAATTATGAAAAGTAAGTGGGTAGCATTGACTGAAGCTAATACAAAAGATATTGATCATTAATTAAAATTAAGCTTTAAAAAAGTCTGAAAAGTTTTAAATAATCCAATAATTAAACTGATACAGATACAAAAAAGCTGCTGTCATACAAAGTTAGATTATAACTATACCAGAAAAAATTATCAAATAAACAAACTTGGAGAAATAAAATCTCAGATCAAGTTCTCTTCAGGGGGTTCACCAACAAAATTTTATTAGAAGTGTTTTATGCTGACAAAAAACAAATCTGAAACCTCAAGCCTCAAACATAAATACAATTCAAAAGGCATTCAAATTAAGAGAAATATCAGAATCTAAGAATAAAATTCTTTTGAATACAAATGTATTCAAAAGAAATTTTATACCTTTGAATACATAATTAAACACATTCAAGACAAAATCCAAAACTATCAAAATTTTAAATTTTTATAGATGTACGAAAATAGCATAAAATATAGCTTATCAAATTCAACTAACTGGAAATCAAATAAAAAAATTGCACACTCTTTGAATATATTAAATGCTTTCTAAATCAAAAGCTTATATATGTGCAGGCCCAACTGAAAAAATGATTCAAATAAAAATATGAATCCTAAAATTAAAAAAAAAAAAAAAAATCTAGAGTGAATAAGTAAAATCAGATCTTTACTTGTCAAGGCTGTTCAGCAAGTTTTCAATATTGCCCTTAATATTATTATTATGAAGATATTTTAAGAATAAGAAATTTAAATTACATAAATTATCTGAGTTATTTCTGTCTACAAATTTCTAAGTATTAAGTTAAGGTTTTTTATTGTTACAAATGCATTTATTTCCTTCAAACTGTGAAAGAAAAAAGTTAATGCAAATTAGTAAAATAACTAGTCAAAAGATAATTTCTAAAATAAAATCTCAGTCTTTTATCATAAATTATAACTAAAATTATTATTTTCAATCTTTATTCTTACATTTAAATAATATACTTCCTAGGAATTTAAGTATAATATATTTATAGGAAGATATAGAGTTTCTCCATTTGATTTCCAGTTAGTTGAATTGTATAAGATATATTTTATTATGTTATTTTCATACATTTATGAATGTGTTTAAATTGTTGATATTTTTGGATTTTGCTTTGAATGTATATAAATTTGTACTTGAAAGAATTTTATACTCAAATTTTGATACTTCTCTTTTTAATTTGAATATCTTTTTTGTTTGATGTGCATTTAATGTATTTATGTTTGGCTGGATTTCTTGTCTCGTGACTGATCACAGAAAAATCTTTTGGAAAATTTCAGAGATAGTGGACCCTCTGAAGACAATACAATCAGAAATTTTATTTCTATAAATTGATTTATTTGATAGTTATTTCTAGAATATAAAAAAAATTTAATCATATTGCAAACTTAGAAGAAACATAAAAAGTAAATGTTTTTTAGCAATTTTTCAATATTTTTTAATAATTAAAATTTGCAAGAAATACAAAAGTAATGTTATAATTATGTCTTTATTTTTAATTTATACCATCTTATAAAATCTTTCAATGTGCATCAAATAATATATAAATTTCATAAGATTCAATAAGTAATAGGTGAATGAAAAAATAAATTAGGGTAAGAAAAAAATTAAGTCAATAAAATATTATACACATAGTTATTCATTTGAACTCCAGAAACCGTTTTTACATTTTATTTTAAATGCAATAAATAAATGAGAATTTATGTTGGCGAAAATAGGAAAATTTATAATTAATACTAACATGTCTATATTTAAAAACATAAGTTATGACAAATTATACAATAACAAAATAAACAATAAAAATAAAGTTACAGAATATACATAAAGTAAAAACAACAACTCATACAAAAGAAAAAAATATTAAAATTATATTATAACTTTATTTTTCAATTAAGAATCTTTCATATACATAACAAGTAAATGTAAAATTCAAAAAATAAACAGTATTTTTCTAATTCATAAAGTTTATAATTATTGTTTGTTATTACTTGATGAAAAGCAAAATTATTAAAGATTATTATGCTAAATATATATTTATTTTAAATGGTAAGTGACATAATAAATTTAGGTTTAATGATATGAAAACAATGTATTACAATGTAATTTTAGAATGAAAAAATTGCCTTATTCTAATGAAATATTCAATTCATTTCTAGTATGTATGAAATAACTCTAAAATTCCTCTTCATAAAATTCCATTTGCAGGTTTTATAGTTTGAATTAATTGGAATTATTTAAATAATGGAAATTTAACTATTCTATTTTCACTTAAAATTATTTTGTTCAAATAATTTTACCTTATTTGAACAAAATTCTATCAAATTAAAATGAGGGACAGATTGAGTTTTCTCTATTTTATTTTCTCACAATCAATATGTAAAGAAATAATAAAATTCACAATGTAATATATATATATAGATAAAGTCCTATTTTAAAAATATAAATAAAATATTATAAACTGAAATATTTATAACAATTTAAAACAGATAATGAAACAATCAAAGGATTGATAAATAAGTGAATAATATTCACACAAATTCAAAATAAATATACACTTTTGTCACATAAATAAGCTTCTTAAATGATATTTACAATATATTATATGTATGTCAAATACAATGGTGCATTCCTATTTATAAATGTCCA
The DNA here is from genome assembly GCA_026290005.1 of Latrodectus geometricus. Lineage (NCBI taxonomy): Eukaryota > Metazoa > Arthropoda > Arachnida > Araneae > Theridiidae > Latrodectus > Latrodectus geometricus. The sequence goes on along the minus strand of JAPDSC010130929.1, from coordinate 3,467 downwards.
ATTATATCAGGTAAAACAGCATTTAAATGCACAGATAAAAGATTAATATCATTTACCTCCCTAAGTCTTTCAGAAAGTTCACCCAAAATTTCTTCTTCATTGAAGAATTTTCCCTGATATCTGTGTTCAAAGTAGGTAGTTATTCTGTGCCTTAATTGTCTTGGCAATTTCCTATAAGCCATGTATTCTTCAACTTGCTTTAACTAAACACAAGGATTAAAAATTAAAAATGCAATACTAATTACTCAGAATGATTAAGTTCAATATAATTCATTTTTATAACATAAAAAATCTTTTACAAAATTAAAATTTTCTTTATAAAAGATTAAATTTATTTTCGCAATTCTCTGAAATTAAATTAACTTTGATTAAATTTTATCTCTTATTATTGATGACTTACATTGAAATAATGTAAAATGTAACAACAATGAAAAATGTAACAAAATTGAAAATACTTAAGAGTTTGCTATCCTTTTTAAGCATCATTAATTTTTTTAATACTACCAAAATTAATGTATCTTTTGATATAAAACTTAATTTATACAAAAAATAAGGTAAACTACTTTGCACAAATTATGAAAAATATGATAATTTAGAAATATTTAAAACATATTTGCATCATGTAAGTATATATCATCTGGGTATATGATGTCAATACACACCATTTTAGTTTAACACAAAAAGTTAAAATATTTTTATGATGCTCCACTGAATATTGAAAAGAAGTTATGTAAGATATCTTATGTCATACTGGAAGAAAGGCTAAAAGTAACTATAAGGCTTCCATTACAATAAATTCAAATGTAAAAGATAAATTACAGATCATTAGCCTTTTTTCAAACAAGTATAAATAATTAAATATAATATTTCAAGTATATTATATCCAAACAAGTATAAATATAATATTTCATTCTAAAGAGAATGGACTTATATTTTAAATGGTTAATACATACAAATAATATAAATAATTAATATTATTGATAATAAAATAGAGAAGTTTATATTAAGCTTATTGAACTGTACTATTGTTGTCCATTTAAGCAGACAAACCTAGATAATAGAAAAAAATAGCTTAGACTTAAGAATCACAATGCTTTTTAAATTGATAGTGAACATAAAAATGTTCATTTATCAGCTTAAAGAAATACAAAGAATATATGAGTAAATATTTTTAGATACTGCTTAAACATCTACATATTTGTTGAAGCAAAATAGGTAGCTTTAACACCTCTAATTTGCATACAAGTTTAAGCATTTATAAGGCCTTTTTTAAAAGCCCATATTTTGGGAACTTGTATATAATAAGAGCTCGCAGTATTTCTGTTTCACTGAAAGGTAAGATTTTATTATGATCGTAAACATTACAATTAGGTCATAAAAAATTAGAAAAGGAATTCAAGCCAATGAATAATGTTTCATCTTATATTACATTGGTGGCTATATACAATTATTATAATTTACAGATGAAAACTGGCTTGGTACAGTAAATAACAGCGTCCTTTCATACTTGAGTGATAATAGTTTTTTTAAAATAAACAACACATGGTGAACTTTGAGATAGATGATGTGACAACTGTGTATAGTTTAACTCACACAAGAATTGAAAATTTTTATTGATTTTTAATTGAACTTTATTTTTATGTATTGTGATGCAGATAAAAGAAAAATAAATATGACTATAGAATAATTTGCTAACAATAAAATAAATTTCATCACAGTACAAATATTTTCAAATAAAAAAAATGCTGATAATATAACTATCATGTATTTACACTTTAATTGTATTTCAAAACATAATATATTAGATTCTTTGGCTTTTTAAGTAAATATTCTCACCTCGTTCAAAAATAACAAGAAAAGAGGAAAACTTTTTGCTACATAAAATCAAATTAAAAATGAATCAAACTGACAAGGAAAAAAACATTCTAATGACAATTGTTATCTTTTAAAATACCAGTAAAATAGTAACTCCAACAAGAAGATACTAAAAATCTTGACTGATAATGAATTTTGCTGTTCAACCATCAGTCTATGGTTCTAATCTGGCAAAAAAAGTGAACAAAAAAATCGAAATTATTCAAGCAGTCAAAATATTTTTTCATATCAACAAGAAACCACATCAAAACTATTAATAAAAAACAGAAAGACAAGTAAACAAAGATGAACACTTAAGAAAACGTAATCCTTAGAATAATCATTTCTTTCAGAAAAGGTAGATAGAAATAAATGATTTTCTAAGAATCCTCTAAAAAATGTAACCACAGTTTTTCTCAAATTCTTAAACAATGTAAACACTGAAAACTGAAAAATATAATTAATTCTCACATAGTTTAAATCTAGAAGATAAATGTATTTATTGTTTATTTCAGTTTTTAGTTAAATTTAATAAACTTAAAATCACGTGCTTATGAGAATATAGGAGATATAATGCTTTACATAACAAAATAGATTTTTTCCAAGAATTTTAACTGAGTAACTTTTTTACCAGAATGATAACATAATTAATCAAATATAAGAACATCCTCAAACTGTTATTTTATTTTGAAGTAAATTTTTATATCTTTCTTTGAATAATATATATATATATGTATGCCTGTAGAGAGAAAGAGGTAAATATTAAAATGCAGAAAGAATCTAGATTTATTAGGAATACTTCATTAATATAACATAGTGTTTAGAGGAATATTGTACGATTCTTCATCAAACCATGAATGGACAACTCCATGCATGAACAAGAGCATTATAATACTGGAAAATTTCACCACCCGCAGATAATAAAGTTTACATAGCATTATGGAGTTGATCAGCAAAAAACTTCTTTATACTTCACCCCAGAGCTTTCTTTTCAAGATTACAATGGAGCCTGCAGGAAACCATGACACAGCTGTATTCACAGTTATAAATAACCTTCAATGCTTGGCAGTTATGTGAGGAGACATTTACTATTAAACACTTGTGCAGGTATTATCCAAGAATGCATTTTGTTGTAGGTAAAAATGTGAAACATAATTCAAGTGATCATATACCTGTTTTCCAATTATCAATCGATCAAGTTTTATGATTGTGGCATTATGTAAAAGATATTTGGCATTAGCATTGGTGATAATAGGTTTAGAAATTCCTGCTTCACCACAAATGTTCCTCATTGGTTTATAATGATACTGTGGTTTATATTGATTTGTTTGAGATTTGCAATCACTTTTTTTGCGATTGTCTTTTAAACTTTACAAACTATTTCAATTACCATTAGTCTCTTTCATTCAGGTTCCCTTGTTATCCAATAATTTGCTTTACTGTACAGGGTATGTGTTTTAATGCCTTTAAATAGTGTACCTAAAGAAATATTTAAAATCTGGGATACTTTGACTATAGTTGCTTCAGCTAATTCGTCTTTAACAATTTGGCCTCCTTTTTTAATGTCTTGGATTTTTGTCAAAAGTGTAAAAGTCTGTGCTATCAGAACTTTT
>JAPDSC010130919.1:12202-48692 GCA_026290005.1 Latrodectus geometricus | reverse complement strand
TTAGTTGTTTCTCAATTGAATGTTTCCATATTAAGTTACTGTTTTTTTGAACATATATTTTGAAACATTCTTAATTATCAAAAGTAAATAATTGTAACTAAGTATCAAAGCTAATAATAAATTATAGCCTTTTTATAAATTTAAAATATTTAATAAATAAATTGGTATCTTTTACTTATTAGAATTAAGAAAAATTCATGATTTGTATCCATTTTTAAATTTTCTTCATAAATCAGTAGACCTTTTTATATATATTTTTAAATCCATTATTTGGTTAATGATTAATTATGTTGAATAAAACTTTATTTTAATTATTTGTTAATTTATTATTTAGGATGCTGATGAGATACGTAAAGAAGCTGATAAAACCAAAGGTGAGGCACGTAAGCTGAAAGGTCATGCAGCAGAACTGACTGATGATGTGGATGATACAGATCAACGAATGAGGCACTTTGAAGATGAAGCAAAAATGGATGCAGATTCTTCAGTAGAGGTAGACACATTTTAAATATCTTAATTTCATTAATATTTAATAGAGTAATATTAGAATAAAATTTTTGCACAATATTTTTTAGATATATAGAATACGAAGTTATATGTGGTAAATTTTAATTCTGAGTTTTTTGGTGTAAAATAATTTACTTTATAATGTGTATATAAATATTTCTTTCTGTGTTTAGTGCTTATTCCATCTATGCCATTTTTTACAACAAAATTTTATGTTTTCTTCTTTCCTGTCTACAATTTTTAAACATTATATATATATATATATATATATATATATATATATATATATATATATATATATATAATGTCACTTATGGTCTTCAAGATTCACTTGTAATTTTCATAATGAGATTAAAAAAAAAAAAAAAAGAATACTTATAAATTAGTATGAAACTCATTCTTTCAGAAAAAATTATTTTCGAAACATAGGAGAGGTAGTGAATCATGTGCTGGGGTTGACAGGAAGAATTCAGAGAGATAACAAAATTTAACAATAAAACAACTGATTAGAATAGAAATAATATAGAATAGATAAAATTTTCAATGAAATAATTAATATTTTAATCATGTAAAATATATGTACACATTGCTATCATTCATGTGTTTGTTGTAAGGTATTTAAACTACATGTGTTTGTAATTGGCATGTTTATGAACAATGAATCTTATAAAAAATGTTTACATCACATGCCCTTGAATGCCTTTACTGTGAAGAAAAAGAAAACCCATCTAATTTTTTTGAGATTGACCCTTTTAAATCTGAATCTGAAAAATTTTACTTATTTGGAATCTAAGATCAATAACAAAAGTGATATCAATCCTATTATCATTAAAAGGAAAATTACAGAAAATCGCAGTTTTTTGTCTTAAGACCTATTAAAAATCTCATCTAATAAAGAGAAGGATGAAAATTCTGTTGTGCAGGTTCTTAGTAAGATCAATTTTAACCTGTGCCTCAGCAATGTGAACTTCATTACAATGATGAAGGAAAAAGCATTGATGATCTTTGAAAAGAAAGTTCTAAGACTTATTTTTGGTGTTGTATTAGAAAATACCTGATGGAAAAAAATATAACTTTAAAATATATAGAATTTATTTAGATGTGATGGCATTATTAAATACACAAGATTGACAAGAATGAGATGGGCAGATTATCTTCTGAGAATGAATGCTGAAAGAATAACTCTTGACTTTAAAAGCTACTCTTTCAGCACTTATTCTCAGCTACTCTTTCAATACCACTCCTTTCTATGGAAAAATTAAGAAAAATGGGAAGACAGCCTAGATAAGGATTTTGGCTAACTTTAAATTAAACTGGCAACTCATTACTTGGAAACTGATTGGATTGGGAAAGACTTCTGAGAAGGGCCAGAGCTCCCAATAAGCTGCCCTGTATATATTAAGGATTCATGATGAATACCATCAAAAAATTATATACTTTTGTTATTTTTTATAAAATAAATTACTTGCATATAAGCATAATGTTATTGCTGATTTTGCCTACTTTTGTTAAAAATTAATTATTTTCAGGCATTAGGAAGAGCAAACCAAGCAAAAACTGCTGCTATTGATGCCTTAGACAAAGGGAGAAGTGCCAAGGCAAAGTTAGATGATATTTTGGATGGTCTAGGTAAGACTATGCTAATTATATCATTTACCTCAATTACCTCAATATAAAAACTCATTATTATATTTGTACAAATGACTCTCTTGAAATATTATCTTTACATTATTTCATACAGTATTTAGTCACACTCTAAATAAACATATCAAATATTACTGGCAAATGTTTCTTTACTTTTTTTCTAACTGTACCCATTTATTTTTTTGTTAAATTATTACATCTAAAGTTACATTATACAATTCTTGTTTACAAGATTTTTAATCAGTGTATATGGTTGTCTTATAATAAATATGATAATTGAATCAATATGTGTGTTTATAGAAGTGGTTGGAAACTGTAGATTAATTTAGGTTAATATGAAAGTTATTCATGTTTGATCTCAAAGGCTTAATTTAAAAAAATTAAAATATATATTAAAAATATTAAAATTTTGCATCTAAATCATATGTTCTTTATTTTAAAATGTTTGCAAATATTTTACAAATATTAAATATATTAAAATGTGTAACTTGATGTACATTTATTGATGTATTTGATGGTATGAACACATGATGATTAAAATGTACACTGCTGCCCACTAAATTACTATACCTATAACGTGGCGTGCCTCATAATTGAAATATACACAACACCAAGAAGATAATGCAATATGCAAATGATTAAATTTTCCCTACAATGTTTTTAAATGTAAACATTACACAGCTTGTTTATGATCCCCATATTATTGGTTAAATGTTGCTGCCTGGTGAAAAGTTGAGATGTGTTCAGTGAAAAATGAGAACTTACATTGCATTTTTGACTTTTATAAAGATTGAACTGATGACTATCAAAATTCTAGTTTATCTTATCACAGTATTGCTACTCACATCATTTGGTATCACATACTTATCTTTAGAATATGGATATCTATGTATTCAGGATGGATCTGAGTTGCCTTTTATCACTAAAAGCTGAGAATATTCATGTGAGCCTCATAGACATTATGGATCACATAACCATGTCAAAAATGCTTAGTCAAGAAATGATGTTGTTTACAAGACATAGGTTTCATAATTAGTATCAGTTCATGCATTTCCACAACCTTTGCAACAGCATGTTTTCAGTTTATTGGCCATGAATTTCAATACCTTTGATCCTACTGCACCTACAGTGTGCCTTCAATGCTGTAATGAGTGGTGAACTTGGTGGCCATGAAAGCATGATCTGTTATTTTCAGACGAATCTAATTTCAGTTTGTAGCATTATGATGTTTGCATATTCATGGATGACAGTATCAAAGAAAATGCACTTTGCAAATTTATATTTTAAATTGTTATATCGCCCATTATGCAGCTATAGTAGAGAATGTCATTAAATACTCCTCTTGGTCACTTTTTATTTGAACTGGTAACTCTTCGAATAATGGCCTTCACATTTCTGTTGTATCAAAGCCTTGGTTCTAGCCTTTATTTGAATTTTTTGAAATGCTACGTTTCCGAAGGTTAATACTAGATATCATATTTTCAATATAGCACAAAGTTTCTTATATACAGAAAAGATTCTTTCGATCTTTTGCAATAAAAATATCTGGTCAGTGGTTGCTAAGCAACCAAATTTCACCATACGCTTTTCATTATGATCAATAAACTGAGACATTGTCTTAAAACTGCATGGACAACTATTTCTGTACATATTGTTCAATCTCTAATACCCGATCCCCATACCTGTAATTGGGTAAACACTATCTAATCATGCAAATACTGTTAAAAATGTCAGAGATGATTGTTTTGAATGCTCAGAATCTGTACTTCATAATGTCTTTATTATATGTCTGCCTTATTTGTCAAATCAATAAACTCCACTTTCTGAATTTTTATTAAATTTTAATATCAAAGTGTATATAATATGTAATTATATACATTCTAAACAAATTTCTTTCATAATAACTTTTAATGGTAACAAAACTAATAAATAATAATAAATGACGATTATTTTAAAGAAAAATATGTATTATATATTTTATCATTTCTCTGTTCTTGTTTTAAAGGTTTAATCTATTCTATTCTCTATTGAAGCATTCATATACATATCTAATAAATATAATTTTGTTATTAGCAATTTTTTCCTAATGTAGCGTCTTTAATGACCAACTGAATGAGTAGTAGTTTCTTATATATGACATTAAAACAAATTACCATTTTAGAATAGTAATAAAGAAGGAAAAATTTATAGAGAAGGAAATTAATTTTGCTACAAATTATGATACAAACTCTTCCTTTATCTAAATTTTAATTCTGCTTGTTATGTGAACTGCATTTTTTTATTGAATCATTCGTTATTGAGTCAAAAAGCAAAAAATTTGCAACTAATTTGGTTTGTTATTATTTTCTACTAGTTGACTTAGATACTGTGGACAATTCTCAGTTAGATGATCTTGAGCGTTTACTTGCCATTGCTGAAAGGGAACTAATTAATGCTGACCTTGGAGCAAGAACAGAAGCGCTGAGAGAAGCTCAGGTTGAGCAAAAAAAGTGGATGAGAGATTATGAGGATGAAATTGAACAGCTAAAGAAAGATGTTGCTAATGTTGCAGCAATTAGATATTCCTTACCAGAGGACTGTTATCGTAGATTAGTACTTGAACCTTAATAAATACTTTACATTATTTTACTATCAATTTCTTTAAATTAATTAACCATAAAAGCAATTTGAAATGTTTATATCTTAATAAATTTAGGATTTATTTTAAATCGTAAAACATTTTTCTTTCACGAGATATTTTCTTAAACAAATTATTAGGTTGTTAGGAAAGTAATTTCGTTTTTCATGAAAATAAAAAATGTAGAACAAATAAATATTTTACTGGATTGCATATTGTATATTCAAGTTTAATATCTTTTGTCATCTTTCTGGTAATAGAATGGTTCCGCACTCATAAAGTAGTTGGTTTATACTGTCAAAAAACTGATTCAGGTGGTAAAAACTAAATTACTTTCCGAAGAACCCAATACTTTCAGTTATGTCTTGGTGTAAATTATATTTTGATAAACTTTTGTGTTCATTATATTATATTTATTCAATATAGTTAAAATTTTAAGATGAAACTATTTGTGTGTATTATTTTTCTGATTTTGTTTTTATTAAGATACACTATTTTATGCATAAAAGCCAAAATTTGAAAATTATATGACTTGTATTATATTCAAATGCTTGAAATTATTAGCAAGATTTTGAATATATTATTTCAATGTTTAAATTTTCTTACGAAATGGAGAAAATTTATTTTGTATGAGACATAATTTTACTTCGAAAAGTTTAATTAAATTAAAAGAATTGATTAAGTTTTGTTTATTGTAATAAAAATATATTTTTTATATTTGATTTTGAATTTCTTTTGCTGGTTGTAATTTTTTATTAATATTTGTAATCAATTAAAGATGTCTAACAAATTATTTCATTAAAGACTTTAAACTAATGATTGTAATTTTGTGTTATTTTTCTTTAAAACCCATAAAAACAAAATAAAGTTTAATATTTTGTACTTTAATACTTTGTTTTGTGTTTTCATTTAGTTCAAGAAATTGTTTTTACATTGAAAACAAAAAAAATATTCTATTGCTTTTCAGGTCCTTCTTTTTTTATGGAGAAGTTTATATCAAGTATATGAATTTTATTATGGGATTTAAATGAATTAAAACTATGTAAAAAATATATATAAGAACCTCTCCCTCGAACATTGATGTTTCTAAAATTTTATGAAATGATTCAGGTTTATTTCACTCCATTATATTATAATTTTAAATATATTGAGGAAAATATTCAGCATCTAATAAAGTTTGTATATTACGTTATTTTTGTGGCTCTAGCTGTCAAAATTTCTGCTCTTAGATTATTATTTGATTACATAACTCTGTCCATCAAGATTATTAAGAATATCACCAAGTTCAAAGTTACTACATATATTTAATATAATGCTTAGAAAATGTGTGCATCAAATGTAACATCTAATCGAAAGAATTTAATTGTAATAAAAGAGTGAGGTTTAAACTTTGTAACCACATTAATTCCTAAAAATTATAGAAAGATCAGAAAAATAGCTGTAACTTTTAAAAGTTATGACGATCTGTGTGAAATTTCAATATGGTGTTAAATAAGCAGAAGAACTTGCAATATGCAAAATAGTGATTGCACTGAGCTGCAATGCAGATGTGCATGTTCAGTTTTAATCAAAGTTACCTACATGATAAAGTATAAAAATACATAATTAATTATTAAATAGCAGGAGAAAAATTTTGAGATAAGTATAGTGTTAAAAAATAGCTAATGTATAAATAAAAGAATCAAGTGTGTCAGTTTGTTACAAGCAAGGTATTTGTAATACACTACAGGGCACCGTAAATGCAACATCCTGATGGAAGCATGCAAATAAAATAATTGTAATTAAAAATAAAATAATTTACAGCATTCATTAGCAGAGGTAAGATAGGCAAATGAATTGAATGTCAGAGCAGACGCACATCACGCGCGCCTGTGGTGCCGCTTTAAGCGCTATTTAAGACTTGCAGATTTCGACGATTTCAAGTTTGGCTATTGTGGTTTTTTTTTTTTTTTTTTTAAAAAAAACGATCAATCATGCCTCGTATAAAACAGTGATCATTTTTTGATCAAGTGTTCGGAATACAGGAATACCCATCTAGTTATAAACATTAGCAGTTTAAACTTGACTGGCAAAAATATCTGAAAATAACTTGAGTTCTAAATTCCAGTCATTCTTATTTAAAGCTCTTTTACTATTTTATGAGAATGAAAATAATTGATATATGAAAATAAATATAATTATTTTTCTTTTGTGTTAAATAGTAACAAATTCCCTATCATTATTAATGCAGATATCGTATCTCATCCACCTAAATCTATAAAAGTTTACGAATGTGATGTAATTTGTGAGACAATTAAAATCAGCGATAGAAGATATTACAAAATATACAGAAGGTCAAAATTTTGTTAAGGATGGAAAAAGCCCATAAGGACAACATTCTACATTTAGAGAATAATTAATTCAGCTATTTTTTAAAAATCTAGTAAACCGTTGGGTTTGATATAAGACCTTTCTTTAGGAAATTAAAACGGTAAATTAGGCTATCTATAAGAAATTATTGGAAAAATGTTCTTAAAATGGAAAAGTTCCCTATATAATCTTCTGTATCTTTATTTTCATCTCGGAAAGAAAGGTTCACGCACTTTTGTTCATGTCATATTCATCAATGACAAAAGAATAATGGTATCTGTAGCACAATTTTTTCGTATTTGAAATGCAGATTATATAGTTTTAAAACTTGATTGACAGAATTCAAGTTTTAAAACTATGTAATATTTCCTTGAAGAATTAGAGATATTAAAAATGCCCTCATAATGTTTTTCTCTTAAGCTTCATTCCCATCTTTTATTTTTATTTTATTTCTCAAAATAAGATTCGACTCAATTATTATTCCATTGCTATTATAATTCTACAAATGATAACATAATCACGCTAATATTGTTGAGTTAAATACCAATTTTTTATAATTTATCAATTTTATAAACACTTTATATCCTTTATATATTTCCTTTATTAAATAGAAATGAACATTCTTTCTTTGATCATAATAACTTTTCATATATTTCTTTTGTTAAGCAGAAATAATTTCCTTTCCTATTCGATTATTTTTTTAAATGTTTTTCATAAAATAGGAAAACAATTTATTTTTTAACATTTTGTAATAATAATCAGACTTTGATAATGAATCATGGTGTTGCTATTTTTTCATTAAAGGATTTCATTAGGGATTATTTTTTCATTAAGGATTTCATAAATTCTCATTTTCATTAATCTGTTGTTCAATATCTTACCTAAATAATGATACGCATCTTTTAACATGTGTAAAGTTTGCATTTTTCAATTAAGCAATAATGATATCATTCCAAAAGAGAAATACTTAACAGAATCAATTTTTAGCTCTTAAATCTATTTTAAAAAAATATGAATTTTTTATATAAATATTGATTTTTGTAGTTTTCAATTGGACATTATTGTAAAGGAAATCGTGCATTATTGCAAAGGAAATTATAGCTCATTACTTTTAATTCATGGTTTTTATTTTACAAAAATCAAGGTATTAAAATAATCAACAAAAACTGGAAGCATCTTTAAAGAAATAGTTTAATGTTATAAATAATTATTTCTGGATTTCCTGGAGTTTATGAATAAAAAAATAAGCGTTTGAAAATATCCTAATGCATAATGAAAGTGATTAAACAGATTAAATTTGTTATTAAAATGATGAAATAACATTTTTGATTTCAATGTGATGACATGACAAAACTTTGACAGTATACAGCTTAACGGTCGAAGTAAAGCATTGTTGCATCCACCTCCTAAGTTTTCTTCAGGGAGAACTTTTCATAGATGTCTCTGTATTTAAGTGTCACAAAGGAGGAAACCCGGAAAATTCCCAAGCTTCGACACTCACTTCGACAGAGGTGCATGCAAAAGGCAAAAACACAATATCCACCCTCGTTGTTAAGCACTTTTAATGACCTTGGACACTTGCACAAAGGGCAACACTGAAGAAGCCAGTCCCGAACATATTTACTGAAATGCATCGGTATTTCACTGAATGAGCTTCTGCGCAACCCTGTGTGGTCTTTAAGAGGTTGAGGGCGGAGGTAGACATGGACCTGATCTGATCCAGATCAGGGGATTAGAAAGAAGAAGAATGACCTTGGACTCGTTTGGCGCTAACAACATAATGTGCAAAGATGTTTTTTCCAAAACAACGCTCATGAAATCATGAAGTTAAAAGATAGGACAAATACCGGTATTGAAATTGTTTCAAAAAAAAGGTTTTTTTTCATCAGTTACATTTAAAGAAACAAACTTGACCTTGAAAATTTTCTATATTGAGCATTTTTCCTTTAAAAATAGAATTCAGTATCACCTCAAAAGGACCCATCGTTTTCTAAATGACAAGTTAAACTTTTTCTTTTTAGTCTTTTAAAATGGGTTTTGACTTATCTGAAACAAATGAATCCATTTTTGCAACATAGGAAACTTTAGAATTTATTACTTTAAAGCTTTTTTTATTTGGCCTTAATTATTTTTTATATAGTTCTTAATACAGGGGATTAATTTTTAAATAAAAATTCAAACTTTTAAATCTTCAGAAATTTGAAAAACGTTTCTGAAATGCAAATATATTCATGGTTTTAAGAATCCATTTGAAAAATCTTGCAGATGATGAGTTTTATTTTTTAAAATGTTGTTATTTCACTCTTGACTGATTAATAGTTTACTTAGCTAAAAAAAAATCACTAAAAATAATAGCTTTCTTTTGAGATTGTTTTAAATTTATGAATCCGAAAAATTTAACCAGTTTTGCTTTATTAAACCAGTTGTGAAACATATCCCACTCATTGAATCCTAGCAAATTCAGAGATCAATAGTTTTGATAGGGTCTATCCTCGTTCGAAAATCTTATCTAATTTCCGTCTGTATATATGATATAAATTTTTTGGTGAGGAGAAGATTTTTCAGGCATAATTCAGGTGTGTGAATTATTTTCATGTATATAGCTCAGGTGAAGAAAATACACTGGTGTGAAAAATTTTAGCAACAGGTGGTTTTTCTGCCATAACTCCGCGAGAAATCATCTGAGAGACATGAAATTCAGACATGAGACGCATCATTTTGTACTTAAAGGATGACGAAAGCTTAGTTTCTCAAGCGTTTGAATCAAAATCAAGCCTAGCTTCACAAGATCATCTGTCCAAGAGGAACAATAACAAACAGATGTTCCTTAGTATGGGATATGCCCTCCCCTTACTGCAATGGTTGCTTTGCACCGTCTCCTCACACTCAGCACCAGATTGTCCAGCAGTTCTTGCGGTAAAAGTGCCCATTCCTCAATCAGCATCTGTTTCAGTTGCTGCGTGTTCCCCGGGGGTTGCAATCGTGACGCAGTGCGTCTCCCCAAAGCATCTTACACATGTCCTTTCAGATTTAAATGAGGGGAGTACGCTGGCCAATCCTCCTGGTGAAAAAAAACCCGAAACCAGTCAGCAAGCTCCTTTGCTCAGCAACTGTGTACAGCAACGGGGTGACAAGTGTCTCGGTTTAGTGTGGCCAGACGCCTTCACAAAGGTGGCCTATTCACCCGCCGTCCCAAACGCTGCATTCCATTGACAGCTTGCCATCGGCGGCACCGTTTAGAGTGGTACAAAGAGCACAAAACTTGACATCTGATCAATGGAGTCACGTCCTCTTCACAGATGAGAGTCATTTCAGTGCCACAAGTGATTCTCAACACCAGCTGATATGGAGAGAGGTTGGGTCACGGTTTCATCCCAGTAACGTTACGGAAAGAGACCATTATGGTGGTCCTCGAGTTCTCGACTTCGAAGCCATTATGCTGAACGGGTAGACTGAGCACCACGTTTTCGACAGAGGTTCCGTAACCGGAGATCGCTATTTTCAGGAGGTAATTTTTCCCCATGTGCGTCTGTTCCGAGGTGTCATTGGAACAGATTTCATTTTTATGGACGACAATGCACGGCCACATCGCACTCATGGTGTTCAGCAGCTACTGGAAAATAAAGACATCACCCGAATAGATTGGCACAGCATACTCCCCTGATTTAAATCCCATATGTGAATCCCATGTGTGGGATGCTTTGAGGAAACGCATTGCGGCACGATTGAATCCCCGGGGAACACGCAGTAACTAAAACAGATGCTGATTGAGGAATGGGCACTCTTACCGCAAGAACTGCTGGACAATCTGGTGCTGAGTATGGAGAGACGGTGCGAAGCAACCATTGCAGTAAGGGGAGGGCTTATTCCATACTAAGGAACATCTGTTTGTTATTGTTCCTCTTAGACAGATGATCTTGTGCAGGGATACTGTGAGTTCAATAAAGCCTATTTTTGTTTGATTCCATACTGTATGCATTATATTCATTTTTGTGCAACTATGCTTTCGTTATCCTTTAAATACAAAATGATGTGTCTCATGTCTGAACTTCATGTCCCTCAGATGATTTCGCGCGGAGTTATGGCAGAAAAACCACCTGTTTATTAATTTTTGCACACCAGTGTATATTAGGAGCCACTTGATGGGCTATTCTTGTTAAGCTAATAATTTAAATTATTATACATTAAAAATATTGTTACATTTATTTTTACAGAATATAGTACAATTTCTTCAAAAATCTAAAACTATAAATTTTAGGTTTTCATATGACTTTTTAAAGAAGTATTATTAATATTTCTTTAAAAAGTCATATGAAAATCTAAAATATCACTTTTCAACTAATAAAACATAATATAATCCCTTTAATCCAGATAAATTCAGAGAAAAGAGAGATTTGGTGATCCAAATATACAGAAAATATTAATTCTACTGATTCGTAGTTTTACTCTTAACATTACATGTACAAATTTTCAATAATGAGTATAAATTTGAAAAGTAAAAATTTCTATTTTATTCTGCATTTTATACAGTTGTAGTTTTAAATAAGAAAAATCAAACAAAATAATGTGTTAGTTAAGCGTTATTTGGGTAAATAAAGTTCTCTTTAAAAAATAAAAAGAAATAACCGTGAACGGGAAAGCCAGGTGGCGTAGTGGTAGGTATAAATATATAATGATTTTTGCAAAGCAGGAATTATACTTACAATGTTTCAAATAAAATTTTGAATCTAAAATATATATATAGCTCTCTATTTTATCACGGGAAGTTAATCTTTTAGGTATTTTTATTAAAAAATTAGTCTATGTAAGAAAAACACTTTATAAGTAATAAAAAGAAATCTGCTGATTAAATGAACTGGATTCTATAACTAAGTCATTTCATAGGTTCGATAATAAGAAAAAGGTAAGCTCACAAGGGATGGGATAACTTGAAAACTTTAAATAATAAAATTTTGAACTTAAAAATGCAATTAAAAATCATTTATATGAATATTTTTGTAAAACCTATTTACATAAGTGAGATGATAGTAGAGGTCCTATAAATGTAAAATATATTTATTTTATGAATACAGAAGTGGTGACCAGAAATAATAAAACTCTAGTATGTGACTTGGAGCCCAATTTTTTAAATAATGCCTAATGTAGTGTCATAATCCCCATGAGGTGCATCACACATCTACCAATTAACATTTAAAATACACACTCACACATATATTGAGTTGTTTTGAAAATCATGTCGTTTTTCCCACACGAATCAGTTTTTTGCTAGTGAAAAACAAACCATTTTATGAGTATGAAATTATGCTGTGACCATAAAGATGGTAAAAGGTATTGGATTAGAATTGACAATATATAATTCAAAAAATATTTATTTGCTATTCGTTTTTATTTTCAGAGAAAACGAAATAACCTTCCGAACAACCATACCATAATATATATATATATATATATATATATATATAAACCTCTTTTAGCTTAGATTTTCACTTGCTCTAAAAAAAATTCAGGCGTGTCACCGTGATTTAATATTCAAGTAGCTATTTCTTAATTATTAAGTAGATTTCATTAATAATTTCTGTTCATAAATGAAGTTATTCCTTAGATAATTTGAGAAGCAATTTTTCATTTTTTTTCTGGTAACAAAGAAAAAAAGTATCCACATTCTTGTTGCTTTTGCAACTTTTTTCTATTCTTAATTATTCAATTTTATATCTGTTGTTTTTTTTTTTTTTTTTTTTTAAATCTATTTTTATACACATACTACTACTAGAACAAGTCATTTCCAGCAGTTTATTTTCCGACTATTAAAGATTCAAACAAAAATTACTAAAAACAAAACAAACGATACATATGAGAACCAAGTATATCTTTGCTGTTTGGTTTTTTTGTTTTGATATAACTGTAACTGTAGTCATGTGATAGATAAGGTATAGAGGGAATATCGCACTTATCAAATGTAGTCTTTAAGTCTCTAAGACTTCTAGCTGTCAAGTCTTTATCTGCCGGGTAGATTAAGTTAATTGAAGTTAAGTTTTGCTGTTCTGTATCTATTCAACATTCACTCAAGTCATTTCTTAAGAGACACTTGATGATTAATACAAAATTTTAGGAATAAAACATATACAATTAAATTATATAAAACATTTTATTTGAAAGCTACAAAAAAAGCACACTTTTCTATATCATAAGCTGATAAAGACATTCTATATATAGTATTTTCACTTTATTGTGAATGAACAGATTTTAAGAAATGTTAGAATCCTATGATAAGGACCTTAAGTAGCTGTTTTGAAAGCTACTGTTGAAAGGAATTAGAAGGGTTGGTCAAGGGAAACCAAAACAAATTTATTTTTTGCTTCCTGGTGTTGGGGTTTACTTTATTTGTAAATGATGTAAAAGCTGATTTTTGATGTTCTGGTTAAGAATGATTATTTAGAAAGTTACTAAAAAATCATTACTTGTGCAAATTGAATGTTACGTTTTAATATTTATATGTATTACAATTTTTTTTTTTTCCGAGGATGCTACACGCTTGATTTTTGTCTTCTTGTGAGCTCCAGAATTCCAGATTGTAAATTATCTTAATGTATGTCTTTTTATAAGTATTAAGAAATTTCGAATCTGAATTTTATATTTGATTATATTTTGCTCAATTACACTTCATTTTTACTTGAATTTTACATAAACAAAGTTACATCACTTTCTTTGCCAGAATAAACACAAGAAAATTATGAATTTTTCAGTCTCTTAATATGATTATGTACTGTTTCGAGCACTCTTTTGACAGAAACAGACAATCGAAAACTTTGACCCAATAAGCTAATAAATCGATCTGGTATCTTCATATTTTATAAGCAGAAGGAATAAATTAATTACCTTGCTTAAAAATGAGGTCTTATACATAACACATGTGTGAAAGGTAATATACAGCTTTTCAAAAAATCCTAATAATCAAAAATATTTATTTCAACTTATATAAAAAATATGAGGTTCATTCAACTTTCAGAAAGTGTCTTTACCATGAGTGATCCTCCTTAGTGTTGCCATCCTTAAAAATATATTTAATGATTGTTAATTGTTGTTCTTAAGATTATGTCAATATATATTTGGGTTACTTTATCCCTTTTGACATCTTCCCCAATTTGGACTTAGATGATACAAAATGGATTCCCAAATGCTTTGTCATTCTAAAAATAATTATGGATGTATCTATAAATCAATCGATTCTTTTGTTCTTTGATGCGGATTTTTCAAACTTCCGTTTTTGAACAGAGCACTCCCTTACGAGGGTAAAAGTACGACTTAGTCTTATAGATGAGCAGCACTATCTGGGTCATCCAAATTTAGAGATAGGAAGCCGGAGAAGACCAAAGGAATGCCTTCTAACGTCTCCAGAGGTATTATTTTGAAATGGGAACATGGAGGACATTGCAATCACAATATATTTTAAGTGCCCCAATCACCATTAGTGGATCTTCGGATTAGCCGGGATTCGAACTCACCACTTTTCGGTAACGAGAACGACGCCCTAACGAAATTTTCGCCCGCGGCCCGTGACAAAATTTTTAAAAATAAATTGATACTTTTATGTGTTACAAAACGGTGTAGGGAAAAAATACC
Source organism: Latrodectus geometricus (assembly GCA_026290005.1). NCBI lineage: Eukaryota > Metazoa > Arthropoda > Arachnida > Araneae > Theridiidae > Latrodectus > Latrodectus geometricus. The sequence goes on along the minus strand of JAPDSC010130919.1, from coordinate 33,955 downwards.
ATTATACAATGATATAATATCATATATAAATACTCTAAAATGTTGAAAATTTATTACATAAGCAAAATATAACTATTTTTTTTAAATAGAGAGAAAAAAAACTGTTTTACAGAAAATTCTAAAAAAGAAAAAAAGAAAAGTTAATTTGAGTATTTATACTTTAATTACTTAAGAAGATCAACTCGAGTTGGGAATTTTAAACTCATACTCGTAAGAAAAATATTGCATTTCAGTTAATTAAAATGTATGGATTTCGCTTTTATGGTGCGTGAATTCATCTTTGACTAAATTAAGGAATGATGCAATCCTTTTCTGTTCACAAAATAAAAAATCATTATTTTTATTTCACTCTTTAAATTTTTTCTTCTTTTAATGTAAAAAGCTTTCTAAATGTTTAACCACTAAAACAAGTTTATATCGTTAATATGAATAATAATTTATTTTCATGAATTAAGCTTAATAAAAGGATTATAAAACTTCATTAAACGAACTTAAAAAATTTATATGAATTGGCCAGTTATTTCAAAATTTCATTATATTGAAATATCTGATATTGTGCTCATTATATGTGCTTATATTAATTACAGGAGTTGGGTAATTATTTTTCTAAAGTTAAATTATGTTCCTTATATTCTCTAAAGTAAATTAAATGTAAATTTTCTTATTTATGGTAAATATTTGTCATTTATAAAAATTTGTAGAATATTGAAGTTTATTCTAACGGAGAACAATAATAAAACAGTAGTACTAATAGATGTATATAAATATAAATTTGTATACATCTATTATTTAATTAACATGCTTATGTTTCCAAAGCAAACATACAATAATAATATACAAATCATCTGCTTCCTCCCCCCCCCTCCTTCCTTTCTCTTGGTAACTTGATCAGAGCATTGAAGTACTTTGTTTTGAATAATGGCGCGAAAGTTTACTTTCCAGTTCGCCGACTTTTAAAAAAAGTCGCCAATAGGATTCAACCGTAAAATGGAAGGTGGCGCTCAATTCCGCCATAAATAGGAAACATTTTTGTTTTTCTTTCGAATCGTCTGAAAAACTAAATTTTTCTTTTGAAATTCAAGAAGCGAACTAGACAAGCGTTTCGTGAAGTCTCATCAATATTTCAAAACCTCAGGGTAAGTGTATCAAGATAAAAAACAATTATCTTTTGTACATTTTAAAAATAACGGGATTTTTTTTAAAGCAAATTTAATTTATCTTTTATTAAAATATAATTTTCTTATCGAAACTTTTTACTTTTCCAAATAAATTAGAGTTAATAAAAACTTCTTTACGATCAGAAATTTAAGTGGAATATGTCAAGGAAAATAATATTATTTTTAATAATTATAAACAATTTTATAAAATTGATTTACGTAAAAAAATATTTATTTTAAAAATTAATTTACTTAGTAAATTTTTAATTTTAATACTTTTATGATGGTAAAAATATTTTTTTATTTTTATTATTTTATTACTTTCATTTTTTATTATTTTTATTTTAATTATAATTGGAATAATTTTTTTTTTGATTAATTTGAAAATTTCGTCAACAAAAGTTAAATTTTGTCATAAATTGTAAATTAACATACGTAGTATTTCATTATTATTAAATCAGGTTTTTAATAAATAAATCCCGGCTCAGATCCGAAATTTCGTTTTTGTATTAACAAAAATATAAACATATTTTTATTTTTTAAACGAATATTTCTTTATTGTAATCGTTGCAATTAGTTATTATGTGTGGTATTCAAATCCTAATTATTACGAAAAGTGAATTTAACCTTAAACAAAAGAAAAATTTTACGAATTTTAATCTAATTTCCCTTATGATTAAAACAAGTAAAATTATATATATATATATATATATATATATATATATATATATATATATACATATATAGTTATATTAAGTTCAATTATATAAATCTAAGAAATGAACATAGATAAAGCAAAAAGTCTTCCATTGAATTAACGTTTTCAAAATTTTATTGATTAAGTAAAAAATTATAATAAATATATAATAAAAGATTATTAATGTTTGTATCAAAAGTGTTATTTAGTATAATCTTTTTGTCTTTTTTTTTTTTTTTTTAAATTCATTTTTTATAAATGGATTTGGTTACAAAAGTTAATTATGACTAACTGAAATGTTCTATAGTTGATAATTTTATAAATAGGCTTTTCCCAACTATGCTACTTTATTTCATCAGCACATTGAAAGAGTTTTATTTTTTCAACCTTTGAGCTGTGAATCCATTTCGATTTTGATAACTACAGGTGTTACAATAATTGACATTTAAATCCTACCTTTAAATAAATAACCAGTAATTTATACCAAGTATTACTTGGTATTAATTTATACCAAGTAAATTTTTTAACAATTTTTCTCAATAAATCTAGTGGATATAGAGGTGTATGCTTTATAAATAAATGAATAAGAGTTTAAAACACATTTTAATTAATTCTTTCATATATTTTTGATTTTTTTTTCCCATTTTCTCCTGGGAGTTGGAAAGGGTCATTAGCGGCTTTCCTAAAATAATTCCATACAAGATCTTTATTACTTTTTTACTAGCATGCGGCTATATGCGTCCAGCTGTCATGCAAATCATACTTAGTCATACATTGCTGCATATTCAGTGAAGATTATCGATTAATCACTGAAGGTTGACATTAAAATATTCTTCACGATATATTGCAATTCAGTGTGGTCTATTATTACGATTTCTTCATTATATATTTCTCATGTTATTTAAAATAAACTAATTCTTTTTTTCTTTTTTTTTATTTTAAAGTAGAGATTAATAATTATATATAATATATTTGGCATATTTATTCTGTTAAAAGATATGAAAGATAACTTCAATAATTTTAAACTGGTAATGAGATAAAAAAACGACGTAATTAAAAATTACTACATGTCAAACTTTGGTTAATATAGTTTAAAAAATTGGCATAAATGTTTTTGCTCCATAAAAACGTTAAGTTAAACAAATCACTTATCAATTTTCATATTGATTTATTTATTATACTGTTTTTTAAGTGATGTTAACTAATCTTAGCGAATTAAGTTTAGTTAACACATCTTTTCAGAAAAAGTTCTTCCTTTCCATCAAATTAAAATACTTGTGAAACGATGTTAAAATATCCTAGTTGACTCGATAAATTGCATGCTATTTTTTGCGAAGAAAAGAACATTTTTCCTACATTTTGGGGAAATCAGTTATGTATTTTATGTATTGTAAAATTTAATAGATGTATGAAAGATTTTCAATGCTATATTCAAGTTTATTTTAATTGAATTTTGAAAGAAAGTATATATTAATTTCATAAATAAATGAACTTTTTAGTGTGAATTATTTCACGTATATCTATATTTTTAATATTTAAAAAAAAATATATGTCAATAAATGTTCTTAGAAATAAGAAATCAGAATGAATAAAGTTAAAATTTGATATAAATTAAATTATTTTCAACTACTTATTTCTTATGATAATTAAATAATGAAATTTTCATTGTAGCCAAGTAATATAATTATTTATGAGATTATATAAAGTATAAAACTATATTGAGAACAGTTAAATATAGTCTATTTTTTATTAAATCCAAGTATTTAAAATGTTCACTTTAATATATTGCTTTGCAATACGATGAAATGTAGTTATAATTTACAAATATCGTGTTTTGTCACCAAATCATTTTCATATTATCGCAAGTTAATCGTATTTTATTTCACAAGGACTTCAATTATGTTCAAACTATTTATAATAAGTGTAATATAAGCGTCACATAAGCTAAAAATGGAGTAATTGAGACAAGAAATCTTACTATAAATGAATTCACGGCCAAGTGTTCCAGTCCAGCGATTCGCAAATTGGCGCCAAAATGAAGATCACGAAACACCATGTATTTATAGCCAAAAGAATTTCTTGTCACTTGTTGCCAACGTAAAATAGTAATACTGTGTTTCCTGCCTTGCTCTATTAGATTGTTGTTTTGATCATAAGTTATTTATCAATTTACTTTTTTATACAAATTATACCCCATCCAGTATGTTTTTTTCTATAAACAAAAATACCATTTCTAAAGAAGATGTATGAGCCTTATGCGGAAGTAAATTTTCGAGAAAAGTCAGATTTGAACGATAGGAAGTTAATGAAGTATTATTACCACTGTTGATGCATGACTGAGTTTAAAATAATTATTCTTGTATATACTTCAATATATCCAATGGTATCAATTTCCCAATGGGTAATACTTTTCGAAACCTTATATTCCATTGAACTGTCTTGAAATAATTTATTTAATATATATATATATATATATATATATATATATATATATATATATTATAAATAAATTATTTAATAACAAATATATACATATTCCATGTTCCGTCTTCGATTGGAAGCAATATATTTAACATTTAAATATAACTGATATTCAAAGATATAGATACATTCATTTTAAATAAATGGTAAGAATTTTAAAAACATCTTATTCTAAAGAGAAAATTCAATGCAATATTAAAGCAGATATTATTTAAACATGCAAATTCATAAAAAATCGAAAGATAGTAATCGTATTTATAAAAAAAATCATAAAAAATTTTATAAAAGGAAAAAATTTCAAATATTAAGAGAAATTTAAAAAAAAATATTTCGTATGTTCCTGGATTTAATTTTTTCACATTTAACATTTTCAAAATGACATCATTTAAAAAATTAAAAAACTCTTTAGTGAAGTAATTTTTTTGTTTTTATTTTATATTGTTTATAATAATTGTTGATTGAAGTATTAAAAAAATTCAATTGCATATTATTCTACAAAATTATTTAACTGCGTTTTTATTATTTACATAAAAAAATTGAATGAAATGAATGCATATGAAAAAATTCTTTTTTAATTAAAGTATTAAATATATATTTTACAAATATCTTGATAAAAAAATGAAATTTATCTCTAAACTAAAATATTTTATCAGTCATAATAAATATAAGCTTAATACGTAAATTCTTATATTTTAACAGCTTCTATTTTGCACCCACGAATCTCTTTTCTTGTGTAAAGTTGTGAATTAATAAAAATAAAAATTTAATTTTAAATTTTACATCACAAATGCAAATAATAAATAGAATAAAGTTGGAAAACACTTAAAAATATTTAAACATAATTTAAAATTAGATTCATAAAAATGTTGCGTATGCTTTCGAGTTACGCAAATATATATAACGATAACAATTTCATAATTGTTTGAGTTAGTTTTAACGCCTGATTTTAAAAATGATGATGCTTAACGAAATGCTGACGAAACAAGAAAAGTGAAATCTTTAACATTTTTTTCGCCGATTAAACTTTCTTTATTATCTATTTCAGGATTTATATAAATTTTAAACTCCTCTAATCAACATTTTGTTATTTTCTGTTTCGCATGTTTATGCATATTTTTTTCATTCAGCTATTTGTTATCAAATCTCGCCAAGCGGAATGAGGTTTTGATGTCGTCAAAAGATAATTTCATCTTTACAATATGGAAAAACATGGTTTCAATGAAATATCTTAGTCAATGGTTGACATTGAAAAATGTCATGAAATTAGTTAAAAGATGCCAATTTTAAAATCATTACAGTACCCACTTAAAGCTACACAAACTTTAATTCTATTTATATTCCAAATTTTTTGTAAATTTATTTATATATGATTTCAATCAAAAATTTTTTTTCTTAATTTCATATACTGATTAAAAATTAATATTTGTAATTTTAAAAATCATATTTAAGTAAGATACTTTATTAAATTCAACTATATTTAAAAATATAAAATGTATAGTGATTTATTTATTTCAAAATGTAGAACAATATGTAATGAATCTTTAGCCACCCACCCTGACTACTTTTCAGCATGGCTGATTGCATATGGGGTGGTCCTGGGTTCGAATCCCGGTTCAGGAATGAATGTACTTTCTCTTTCTCTCTCTCTCTCTCTCTCTCTCTCCTGTCTTTGTCAATTCTTTGCATAAATGGGTTGTGAATGTCTGCCTACCCTATAAACGGCATTTTGTTAATGCCGTTTATATGTATATCATGTAATGAAACGGCATGATATAATCTATGCCATGTGTGTACTGATGAAGTCGGACTTAACACCAAATTACGGTTCAGTTGGAAAAGTGGAGCAACGCATCCCATATTACCAGCCTAGCTGGCACAAGGGAACAACAATGAATCTGTTTATTGATTTTATTTTAATTTCACTTCTAACTTATAAATATTTGTATTGATTGTTTCGACTGGAGCTTATAATTTAAGTTATTTTTCAACCTCTACAAACATCCAGATAATCGGTGATGATCGAATTCGTAAACTCCAAAATCGAAAACCAGTATCTTCTGAACCATTGAAATAGAGAACAGTAATTAACAACTCTAAATTAACTTTATAAAATAGCTTTTGAAATTTTTCGTGATTTTATGTTGAAATAAATCACAAATATATAAAATATAATGGAATCTATCGTTAAAAACGCTTCAAAGATTCTCTAAATTTATGTCGAAAAATTAATAATTCAAAAGTCAATAAATAGTATAAATAGACACAATTTATACTTTAAGTGCATTTTCTTTAATTTAACTAGTTACAAACCTTAATATGAGTAGCTATGAAACACACAAATTACAATTGCATTTAAAGTAAGAATTAACCAGATTTTTTGTGAAGACGTTTAAGAAATTCTCTTAACTATACTTAAAAATATTAACTATTTAGATTAAATTTCGTTAAATATCACTTTGTTAGATCATTTTAATAATCAGTTAGTTTCGGTTGTGAATAATAAAAATTATTCTCAAGTTATATATTTCTTAAAATGTTTTATAACATTTATAAATAATAACAAATTTAAGAATTTCATTTTTTAATCATAATACTATTTTAAAATTATATGCTTATAAATTAAAACGAAATAGTTTCTTTATTTTCTTTTATGATTCTCACTTTAAAAAAAAAAAAAAAAATCCTCAATTTACCAGACTTTTTGAATCTACGAAACCAAAACCCTTTTCAAAGAGTAAAAACTTAAATCTCAGTGCTGATGGATTTACCTATAAGTTACAAGACGCCAAATTCTATTCATTTTCTAGTGACTGATTATTTAATTTTATTTTGTTGTGTTTCACGATATTTTGTTACTGTTATTAGTAAAAATAAGAAAATAATTATCAAAAGTTTTACAAACATTTTCGAGTTTACTATTACTTTAAACTAGAAATGATATGAAATAATTAAAAAGTAATTGATTCGTGTATAATATTGTAGCAGTTTTAAGAATATATTTTTGATATTAACTTAAAACTTCTATATTAAATGAAATAAATCATTTGAAAACATAAATAAATTCAAGTCAAAATTTTTAAAATGTTCTTACAACAAAAAATTCATTATAGTTTATTTTACATAACTATTATTTTATTCATCTATTTTAACTTAAACAATCTCGATTTTAATCCAACTTAAGAAATAGTTTCTATCATAAAAAATAAAAATTTCGTTTACTTCTTTTTAAATTTAAATATTATAGGAAATTAATCCCTCATATTTGTTTTTTACTTTAAATTTTTATTTACAATTTACATTTAATGTGTAACGCAAATATTATAATGCTCTGCATTTTATTGGGTCCATGATATTAAAGTATATTTGATTGAGTCTCAAGGTTCAAATACCTGAATAAATTTGGAATATATAAGATTAAAAATAAGAAATCTAATACTAATGTAAGTCATCTTAGGTATTTTGAAAATAACTATTTATAAATATAGCTATTATTGTGCTACTTTAAAATAGCATAGGCTATTATAATAGTTTAGGGCTAGGCAATTTTCTAGATTGCCTAGTCAACTGTTGCTGCGGGTATTTTATTGTAAAAGAATCACAGCAGATGAAGCGATAAGAGTTTTCACCATTTGCCGAACTGTCAAATTATGTGGGCTTCTCGTGGAAAAACAAGGAATTTGAAAGTTTGATTAAAGTTCCGTGAGGTTTACGGTTGTTGATCACGGAGGACGCCGTAAAGGGTTAAGAATACGAGTTCCTAAACCCACCCTCATACATTGTGTCTTCTAAATTGTTTATTTGTGTAGACAAGTACCGTCGGAAGAGACGGAGTTTGCAACATTTGTTACAAATGGATGGAGGCAATCAGAATTTGCGTGCTGAGATGAAATTTTCCGGTAGAATTTTTCAGAATGTTTTCAGTTCAGTGAAGCAAGAGTCACGGTCTATAACTAAACTTACTTTTTTTACCATAAATAGTTATGACAACTGAATAACAATCGCTTATCTGGCTGTAAGAAATATTGTAATATTTCTAAAAATAAAATGAACATAATGTTAGGAATATATTTTGTTAATCCCTGTGAGAGAAAACGATTATGAAAGATAAAATCGAAATCCTATACCTAGTCCAAAAATAAATAAAATAAATTTAATTTATTTCTGGTTTATTTAACATAAATGTTTCAATTCTCATTATATTTGTGACAATTTGTATAGAAATGTGAATGTGTGAAGTAGTAATCTATGTTTTTAATTAGTAATAACACACAAGACGATAAAATAAACTATTAAAATTATTAAAATAAGATGAAATAATAAATCAAATAAATTATTAAAATAAAATTAAATAATAAATTAGAACAATATAATATAGCTAAGAATATTGTAATCAATTGATTGACTTTTGAAATGGGAGCTTATTTGCAGTAGTATTATAAATAATATTTGGTAAATTATATATTAATTTATTTTGTAGAAAAACTCACATTTTCTGTTCTACAAAATAAACTAATATATAATTTACCAAATATTATTTATTTTAATATATTATTGTAGGTGGCAACAGGATTTATTTTTTACTTTTTGTGTAGTTTTGTTTTGCATATGGCAAAAGAAAATTTATCAAAAAAATGAGATGAATAATAGAAATATTTTGAAACCAGAAATACGATTTTTTTCTATTTTTAGCAGTGTTCTAGCTTAATGCTTCCATTTTAGAATCTTTAGATTTTCTGATTAGAGTCTTTTGAATTTTTCTAAGATCTGTTTCAAGAACTCTGGACATTAGGTCACATATGGTCGACACTGAAGTAATATCCTAAGAATTGCCCAAAATAATATCTTATAGTATTATATCAAGAAATTGAGATGGCCAAAAATAAGGAAATATTCAAACTGAATTAGAAAATTGCCGTCAATTAACACGCAAAGACTATATTTATAAAAGAAAAAGAGGAAAGAAATCATCTATGAAAATTTTAACACTAAAATATATATTTGTTCTACAAACAGCCAACCAATGGCTGAGGGGTTAGCGTTCCTGACTTCTGGGCTGTTGGACCCGGATTCGAATCCTGGTTTGGGCATGGACGTTTTCTTTCTTTCTCTCTCTGCGTATCTTTGTCCAATTTTTCTTCTGAGGTGATGGATAAATGTGCCCCCCTCCTTAAACGGGTTTGTGGTGGTGTGACGTGTGCAATGCTACTCGTACCTCCGTGGTTCCCTGGTGCCCATCGGGTAACACTAAAATGAGTAGCAGTTTCCGCCTTTGTTGTGGGCGACGGGTTTAGTCACCCAGTGTGCCCCGCCATCAGAAAAAAATTCTACGATCAGATTCTATTAGTTTCTTTATATCTGCATTATTTTATGCACTTTTTAAAATAAAAGTGTGTCAGATATTTTATAACAGCCATATTACTAACATTATAAACCATACTACCTTTGAAGTGTCATAGCTAAATTTGGCCGTTTCACCATTAGAAATCGGTGAACAGAAAATAAAATAGAATATATTATTACATTTTTAATATATTCTTATCCAATCAATTCGTAAAACATACTTCACATAAGAAAATATAATACTATATTCTTCAATCATAAAAACGTTCCTTTAAGAATTTTGTGTCTATGTTTCAATGACTTTCAAATTAAGTTCATAACTTGCTCCCTAAAGCATTATTTCGCACTCAAACAGAAGTAAGATAATTTTTTTTTGCTAAAATTAAATATCCATGAAGTAAAAAAATTAACGCTTCAGTAACGTTCATTAGTAACTGCATAGTTTATCTGCTCAACCAATAAATGACTATTTAAAGCACGCACGTCTAGGGAAAAAAATAATAAAAATATCGCTAAAGACAATAATTTACCATATATTAGGGTTAATTTCTGGTTAAAAAAATAAAAGCATTATCCATCTTATATTATGAGACTTAATCATAGAAGCATTTTATTCTAATTCCTAACTTTTTTAATTCATATTTTCTCAAATTAGGATATTATTATATGTAGTAGAAATTGTTTCGAAACTAATTTTCATCATACATTTAAATAAACAAGTCAAAACTTTACCCCCTTCGTTAGATATTCAAGATTATAACAACGGTTCTATTTTAAATACTGCATATAAACATCATTAAACCACTTTATATAAACATAAACATTTTTCATTTAGTGGAATTAGCTATGTAAATCATGTATAAAATCTTAATTTAACATCAAATTAATATTTCAACGGAATTTCCATCGTCCTATATTTTGGATTTTGGCATTGAAGGTTGCTTGAAAAAGAGAAGTCCTGTTGAAATTAGTGGAAGTGTGTCCCTTTATGTTAGAACTTTTTCGTAATTATTATTGTAATAGAAAAAGTTGTAAAGTTTTATGTGACTTTCTGATATTTAAATAAATGCATTTGTTTGTAAAGATTATTAGACTTCCAATGGATTGATCCCATTAACTTTTCCTGTCTCTAAACCAAAAGCTGCATATTGTCACGTTAGCAGTTAGTTGTATTTGGTTTTTTTCTTCGGTACATTCTTTTTCAGAATATTTTGAGTTTCATTAAAACTATTTTGTTTGAATTTATCTTGCCTAATAAATAAAAAGTTGATTTTTTTTAAATGCGAAATTTCTTTTAATTCCCGATATTCAAAAGAAATCTAGCAGTAAAATATTTTGATTTATTATTAAATATGAAAGGTATCTTTTGCTAGATAGATTTAAAAAAAATACTTCTGGGCGTTCTAAATGAAATAGTTTAAAATAACTAAATCTGTTTTTTTTTTTTTTTTTTTTTTTTTTTTTTTTCATATCACATATTATTGAATAAATGTATCTCTCAAAATTGAAACTAAAAAAACGCGTTAAGTGAAACAGATGAGTACATAAATGTATACTGACAATTTGAGGGCTCTAAATTGCAACAGAAACACATAGTTCATTTAAAAAAAAAATTTTCATAAAGTGAATCAAATTGGGATTCAAAATTAATCTTAAATTATCACATCAAAAATCATTAATTCACTGCTTTCAGTGCTTGTAAAAATATCTGTTAAAAAAAATAACAATTTTTAAATAAAAACCAAGCATATATTATATGAATACTCTTAAAACACACACACATATATACAGGGTGATTCTAAATTGTTTTAACAAATTAAGAGGGGGGATAGTAGTACCCATCCAGACAAACAATTACATTGGAATGTAAAGTCGCATTCCACTCATAGAAGCAGAAAAGAGAAATTCCCACCTGAATCTACAATAGTGTTGGGTAAGCGATGGATAAATATCAAAAGTTTCAAAACAGGTTTATTGTTTAGTGAAAACCTCACAGCAAATGCTCAAAATGACGATCAAGTGTGTCGTTGCATAATTGGCGAAAGACCGACTGGTGCATCCTCTCAAAAATTCTTGGTGTCATGTTAATTTTGTCTGAGGCAACAACGAACCACGAGATCTTCAGCTGAGTCTCTACGTCCTCAGAAGAAAAAGTCTATTGAAAAAAGAAAACCAAACCACAGGTCCGCTATACCCAATCCATTGCTGCTTATTCTTTGAGGAAATTTGCATACGGTAAATTCGTAATAGATTCTTGACGTGTTTCTACTTTCCTCTTTTCTGCTTCTCAGTGTGGAAAGCGAACCTATGTTCCTATGTAATTATTGCTTGTATGGATGGGTACTATCACTTCCTTAGTTTGTAAAAACAATTTAGGATCACTATATATATATATATATATATTTATTATATATATATATATATATATACCAACCATTAATACGAGAATTTAAAAGACATTTTGACTTATTGTTAAAAAAGATTATTAGTGATGGCTGATTGGTGTAGTATCTTAGTAAGACATCGATAATAATAAATTATCCCTTGAAATTCATTTAGAATTTACGCTCATGTAAATAAGGGAGAAATTAAATTAGCATAGAAATTAAAGAAAATAATACATTCAAGTGAGTTATTCAATATAATAAAATGTTTATCCCAAATAAATATGTTGAAAGTATTGATATGTTAACTGCATAATTAACCATCATTGTTTGAACCTTCTTTTTAGGTTGTATTAATAATTAAACTTTCCTCATACGACATACATAAAAACTTTTTTAAGTGAATCAAGTTACATTTTTAGATAAAGCGTTTATGATAAATTTTCTTTTGTTTTCATTCTCTCATAAGCTTATTTTGATAAGAAAAAGTAATGAAACTTTTGTTTATCACTTTTTTTAGATAACACCAAAAACATAACTGGTTCATATGAACTTACTATTCTAAAGATAATGCGTATAGTACAGTAGTGTGTCAGGATTTCTGTTTGAATTGTGGATTTTTATAATTCCTCTTCTCTTACAGATGGATCATAAAATAGGACTTCCTATCTATGAATTCGTTCTTAGTTTATTCCTTGACGTTCGATTTCAAGTCTTATTCGGATTCCTGGTACTCGCTCATTGGGCTTGGAGATTGCCAAGACCCAAAAAAGGAGCAGGTAACAAAGCGGTTGTTATAACTGGTAAGTCATTTTTTTAAAGTAAAACTTACGCTTTCATTAATTAATTTAACCAAATAAAAAAGTTTGCAGCTTTACATAGCTGGTATACAAAGTTAAACTGTTTCGTATATTATTTGTATTATCAATAATTTTGATTACTTTCGAATAAAGTAAGGTGTAATATTGCTTGTGTAGATATTTAATTAATATAACTATATGTTATATTAACTAAATACCTACAAGCAATCACGCTTATCTCTCAGTACCATTATCATGTTAATCTCAGTACCATTTATCATTAACATGTTATCTCTAGTACCATTTTTAATAAAATGACGTTATTTTCAATCACGTTACATAAAAATGAAATGTACTCTTGTTTTAATATATATACAAATTGGTTTTATTTTCAGATTATGTTTTCTCGTCTCAGTTAACTCCCTATAATTTATCATAAATAAATTATCATTAATTATAATTTATTTATTTAAAAAAAATCATAAATTATAATAAATCATAATAAAACCATAAGTATTACTATTATGATTAATAATAAGTAAAATAATAAAATTTTAAATAAACTCGTAACGGATAAGTTAATTGAGAATTATTAAATCATGAATTAGTCAGCATAAATTGATAAATGCTGAATGAAATTATTCCATAACTTGCAAAGATTTTCTATGAACAGTTAAATTCGTATTAAACAACAAAAACGGAAATAAGTTTGCGTTGTGTAGCTTTGTCGTTTGTTTGATCATAAGCACTATTGATGAGTTAATCATAAATATATTAAATTACATTTTTTATTAATTTAATAGGGTAATTGAAAAAATAACAATTCTACAATTTTTAAGATTTTAAATCCCAGTAAAGCTGTATTAAACAACAACAAAAAATTGATATTTATGTGGGGTAATTTAGTCATCAGTCACCAATTTTTTTAATTCTCATTTATTTTTTATTATATATAACTAGATTGTATGAGTTAGCTAGAAATTAGTATATTATGAATTTTTTACCATGAACTGACCAATATTATACTAAATAAATTCATAACTTTACATAGGGTTTTTAATGAACGGTAAAATTGATATTAAATGATAAAATATTGTTGAAAATAAAACATGCTAGTATTACACAATTCAATCAAAGTGTTATAAAATTTCAATATTACTTTCATAATATTAGGTTTGGGAAAAAGTAATCCATTATTTTTTCGGTAGGCGTCTGTAGTGATCGATATCTCGTGAGGTATCAATCAAACAATTTCAGATTTATGCTCGTTGGAAAGATGACATTTGACACTAAAATATCCTCTTGCGGTTTTTTGTTTGATTAATTTAGTTACGAGTACAAGGTTTTAAAAATGGAAGACGACAAACAGAAAAATCGATACATTTTCGTTTTTCTCTTGTAACGGCGAAAAAGATAGCCGGGTGGCTAAAATTGTGAAAGGTGTTTATCGTCCTATATAAGACTGTAACAACCAGTTACGTACAATTTTTGTTTCGTCGATTCCGTTCGGGTATTTTTGATGTTAGAGATGCACCTCGCATGTGGATACAGCACCGTCGAAAATGTCTATAAAATATCAAAAATGATCGAAGTTAACCGCATGTCAGCAGTCGTAACGCGCAAGACCTAAAAATCTACATGAATGCTGTTTTAAACCTTTTTACAAAGTGAATCCAAAAGAAGTTACATGAAGTTCACGTAAAAATAATGGATTTCTTTTCCCCCAACCTAATATATACCAGTGTATTACATAACAGTTTAAGTTAACACTTATCGGGTATTAGTTTTTATCGGTGATTAGAGTTACTTAACTAGTGATTCGAAAAGAATTGTAAAAGTACAAATGTGGATGCTAGGACAACAGATAACAATTCTTTACGTCTTAATCTTAATATCTTAGAATGTAATAAAAACGAATACTTTTTATATAGAATTCTCTGTTATCTAAAAATGCACCAAAAATTAATCGTAAAATAACTAACGCTAACCCTGTATTGTTTCTCGCTATATTATTAATAAATTCCTATAGAACCGCAGTATTTTCTAAATAATTATAATTAATTCATTCGCTTATTCAAATATAGTAAGAGGTTTATATTTAAAACAACAACAATCTCGCAAAGTGTTTAAAAAGTGTTAGCGTTTTGTCATTAGCAACATAAACATGCAAAACAACTGGAATTAACTAATTAATAAATAGAATTACTAGTATTTTCACATTAATAAACATTTATAAGGCACAATATTAACCTATAAATTGCATTTATTAATCTATTTGCATTTGGGTTGCCAGTCTTAATTTTTAATTTTAAAAATATATTACAAAAATAATTCAGCTTTAAAAATAAGAAATAAATCAATTGCACAAATTTCATTGCAATTAAGGAAAATAAATTTTTTTAAATTCAGATTTAAAAGTTATGTAATTGACTGATTATTTCTTATTTTGACCAATCAATTAATTTATACTATATCACAGTTTAAATTATTATATTTTACAATAATTAGTGAAATCGGTGTTAAACTATAGAAAGCACATTTTATCACACAATGAGCAACTTTGACTATTGAATATAGTAAATATAAAAAATATTATTTATATATTTTAGACCAGGACACCTTTTTTTATTTTTATTTCATCTTTTTTTTATTTAAATAATTTGAGGTGTTAAATTTTTTTTTGCTGCTTTATTAAATGATAATTAGAATTCAAATGCATCACCATTAGAATAATTGATAGGAATAGGATGAATCTAAATTTTTTCAATCTCAATAAAGAGTCTAAATTTTTCATTAGACTGCAAATGAGCTCCTTTTTCCATTAATAACTTTTTAATCAATAAAGTTCAAGTAACTATCACATTATTTTATTTAATCAACTATTTGGATTATTTTATCATAGAGAGTTTGAGTTCATTAATTCCTTTATGTGTTTTGTTTATAATTTTTCCATGACAATGAAATTGTTTTTCGATTGATAAAGAGTTTTTCTGACAATTTCGGATAATGATGTTGTCAAAAAATGACGTAATAATCTTCTCTGACTGATATCTACGAATCGTTATTTGATTTGATTTGTTTTCATCATAATTTACATGAATTTTTGATTAATTTACGCTAAATATTTTTACAAAACGTCCTAAATGAAGCAAATTTTAGACGCATTTTATTCTGTTGTGCTTGTACTTGAGAGCATATTTTCAAATGTAAATTTCTATTACTTCCATTTAGAGATATTCTTTTAAATTTTGAAATTGTATCTCAATTCAAATGTACCGTATTTTCCTGTTTATAATCCGCAATCAGCAGCGACGCATTATCCGCAAGAAATTTTTTCGAATAAAAAAAAAAAAACGTCGCATAAACCGCAGCAGCGTATAATCGCGACAAATTTTTCTATGAACAATCGAAGACATATACTTCTAATAATGCGCGACCACATAAAATAAAAAAAAATACTCAATATGATTAAAATATAATAAATTGTAAAGAAAAACACATTTATTATGAAATAGATCTTTTTGTAACCACCTCGTCGCAAAGTGCAATAAACAGAGATGAAAGTACGAGATTGATTAAAAGCGATAATTCCGAGAAGATTCTAGTAAAACTTATCGATTTTTAGTTTTTAATAACTTTTAAAACAAAAGGTTAAACATACTTCAATAGTAATAGATTTGTTTTATTAAAAATTTTATGAAATAAAAAGATTATTTTCGAACTGTGCGTTGGATACATTTTTTTTTTTTTTTTTGGTACCATGTATGTTTTGCTTTTTACTTTACATTTAACACGTTTATCGCCATTTTTTTATTTGCCTTCTCTATAACTTTTAAATTAAAATATGCTATATAACTTAACCGTTTTCGCTTCCATAAGCGACATACGAATTTGAATATTTTCAGAACAAAATGGCTCACGTGAAAACAAAATGTGAAATGATGTTAGCTAATTGCAACTGTAATATCTTTCTGAAGATCTGAATTCGTTCTTGAACACCATTGGACGAAGCCAATTATAGCATAAAAAAGTCAGACATGTCGTGGTACCTCCTATTATTTATTTTATGAAACATGAATGGGATTTCTTTTAAAACTTTCTCTGCAAGTTTTTTTGGTGGAGAATGTTTTTTATCAGATTATCCGAGGTGGCGTATAATACACTCAACGAAATTTGAAACTTTTTTAACGTATAATCCATGGATTATACACAGGAAAATACAATACTTAAATTTTGAATTTACCGAAAATTAAACTCTAGTTTAATTATTTCATTTTCAATCTCTTTAAGAAGAAGCTAAATTATAAATTCTTAAGCAATATTAAGAATTATACTATTTCCTATATCACATAAGTATTATTTATTAGAAAAAAACTTCATCTAAACCAAATTCGTGGCATACGTTTCGAAAAAACTTATGGCGTAAAGGACATGCGTCGTTCTCAAATTTCAAAAAGATTATTAAATGGTCACTAAAAGCAATTATATACAAACAAAATTATATACCAAGATAGCATTGATGGCATTCTTAAATGCTAGATTCCTTACTGTATCTATCGAAAAAATTTATGGTGTAAATGATGCATGGTGAAATATCGAAAAAATGAAATGGTAAAATATTGAAAAAACTTATGGCGTAAATGGCATGCGTCGTTCTCAAGTTTCAAAAAGATTATTAAATGGCCACTAAAAGCAATTATATACAAACTAAATCATATACCAAGATAGCATTCTTAAATGTTAGATTCCTTGCTTTTGGAACAGGAATTTTGACATCGAAAGAAACGAGAGTTCATCTTTTTTTAGACAAAATCTGTGCCAAATACAACAAAATTATTATGGATTATATTTCAAAGGGATCAAAAGAGTCAAGTCAGGATTACATTATCCAATGTCTGATTTCATCATACTTGAAAGAAATTTACTTTACTTTCACAAATATTTATCAAATTATTTTGAAATCTTGTAGTAAATAATTTTAGAAATGTATTCAGACCTAATATGAAATATACATTGAACTTATGAAATGCAACTTCAATTCATTCATTTTTTTTTCCTGCAAATTTAAAAATGAAACCCTAGATTATATAAATGATACAACGTTTTTAACTTGATTCTTTAAAACGATTTGTTTTTGTACTGATATCTTACGAACTTCGTGAAATGTAACGAGTAATGGTATATTGAAAATTTTTTATG
The DNA here is from genome assembly GCA_026290005.1 of Latrodectus geometricus. Lineage (NCBI taxonomy): Eukaryota > Metazoa > Arthropoda > Arachnida > Araneae > Theridiidae > Latrodectus > Latrodectus geometricus. Next base: position 15,897 of record JAPDSC010130919.1, on the reverse strand, counting down.
ATAGTTTCGGTACTTTAATACACCAGTGTAGTTTTGTTTTAAGCTAACTTTTTTATGCAAGTTTACTGTATATCTACTAGATATTTTGTCATCATATAATTCTTCTCTCCTAGGGTGTGATTCTGGAATGGGTCACAGAATGGCAAGAAGATTCGATGAGATGGGAATGCATGTGTTCGCTGGATGCCTCAATGCGAACGGATCAGGAGCTCAGAGCCTCAAAAAGGTGTGCTCAGATCGACTCCATATACTCCAAATGGACATTTCTAAAGAGGACCAAATTAAAGAAGCGGTAGCATATGTAAAAGCAAACTTACCATCACATGAGAAAGGTTTGAGACTGATTTGTATATAAATTAAGAAAAGACATTGATACCTGTAATTAAATTTTCAATTCTTCCATTTAATTTATTTGAAACGAGATCTTATTAATGCAACAATCAACTTTACTATCAAAGTAGACATAGAAATAAATCATTCTTTTAATTTTATTTATTTAAAAGATTTTACGAATGCAAAGAAATAATTTTCAATTTTATAACTAAAGATTTCTTTAAAAATAATGAAAATTAAAAATGATGAATTGGCTTAAAATATTAGCTAATTAAAATTAAAAAAGAGCAACATTCAATTCTATCAAAATAAACTTTCCGAAAACCATATTATTTTATTGCACAATATTGTATAAAATTGTCATATTGCATAAAATGTATATTAAATATACATTTTATACAATATGACAGTTGTTACTTATGATATTTGGCGGAACCAAGCTCACCCGTCTGAGACAGAGCGAATGAAGTCAGAAAGAGATTTTTGAACAGAGCACCCTCTCAAGACCATGGAAGTTCAACTTGTCTCATAGATGGCAGCACCATCTGAGTCTTCAAATCTTGATATAAGTAGCCAAGGAAAAAAAGGCTTGGTTCCTACCACTCCTAGAGGTATTAATTTGGAATAGGAACATGGAGGACATTGGGATCACGTGCACAGTCGCTATTAGTAATCCACAGCCTTGCGATTGTGGGACTGATGCCCTAACCAATAAGGCTACCTCAACCCCATATGATAGCTAAATTATTTTGTGCAAATAAAATTGCCTAGCTTGTAAGCCTTCGCTCTCAATATTTTTGCATAATTATCAGCAAGGAAAATGATTATGAATAATTAAATTTAGTATGATAATAAATATTATTACCTCACAAAAAATTAATATAAATAAAAGATTGTGCATTTCTTATTTGTATTAATTTTTTTATTAATAATGTATGCACATTTAAATTTATTGATAACTTGAAATAAATCTCTTCCACAAAATTTGCTTATAAAATCCAATACACTCAAAACTTATGTAATTAATTCAAAAGCATTATTTACCATCTAACTATTGAAGTTGATAATATTGTATTAATATAGATTAAGTTTGTTATTTAATGAACCAAACAATTTTTTGAAACAATTATTGTGTACTATGACATAATAAATTATTATTTTTTATACAGGATTGTACTGTCTGGTAAATAATGCTGGCATATTAGCTTATGCTGGTATGGAATGGATGACAATTGAAATGTGCCAAGAAGTTATCAATGTCAATTTGATGGGAACAATAAGAGTGACGAAGAATTTCTTACCCCTTATCTTACCAGCCCAAGGTATATAAATTTCTATACTTTACATACGTTATAATTGATCAAGTTAATAAATTCTATAATATCAGCTACATTGAAAGTGATACTTTGTTCACAATAACAGAGTTACATTAATAGCAAGTTTCAGTTGCACATTTCATTAAATACAGAAAAGCCTAAAATCGTCATATTTCAATGTTTTATACTATTAATTCATATTGAAATTCATAATATATGCATATCTATTTTATAAAATTTTATTGCTATGAAATGTGTTCTAAGGGAGAAATGTTCAAATAGAAATATCTATCAAACTTAATGCCATGATATAATTTTAATTTCACTATATGTCATCATCCGCAAGGCAACCTTTTAAATTAATAGTGTTGTTGTTTCTGATGACACTTGGCAACGTCAAGTCCACCTGTTCGAAACTAGGCGAATGAAGTCAAAGAGAGAGCGTCTTCCGTTTTTGAATAGAGCACCCTCATGTGAAGGTGAAAGTACGACTTTTGGCTCATAGATGAGCAGCACCATCTGAATCTTTCAATTTAGAGATTGAAACCACTGTAGAACAAAAGACTGGCTCCAACCACCCCCAAAGGTATTAATTTGTAATGGGAACATGGAGGACAATGTGACCCGACTTATTTTACGTGCCCCAGTCACCATTAGTGAACACGACGGATCTTTAGCTATGCCGGGATTCGAACTCACCACCTTTTGATAAAGAGAACGACGCCCTAACCAACCAGGCCACAACGGCCCCCAAGTTAATAGTTATCGCCTTAATCTCTATCATCTGTACTCAATTGTGTGGCGACACTTTTAAATTGTTAAACATTCTACAAACCATGAAATTTGGTAATGGGAAGAAATTATTCATTTTAATTGATATGTATTAAGTGATATAATCTTGTTTAAGATTTGACCTCATATTTTTTATTTAGAAAAAAAATTAACTTTTTTAGTATGTACATTCATTACTGAGATATTCTATAATTATTACATTTTATGCTGTAAAACACGAAAATATAAACTATTCAGAACAGCGTTTTTTCTCTCATAAAGACAACAAAAGAAGGTGACTATTCGCATAAAATATTTGCGATAAGATATCAAATTGATCTGTTTAATTTTTTGTGGACATTGGTTACAAATATTTTGAAAGAGAAATTACGCAAACCGTTAAATGATTGAACATTTTCATTCGGTATCTAAGGAAAACTTTCGATTAATAATGCGGTTTATTACAATTTTTTCTAGAATGTGCAACAAGATATTAGCTTAAAAATTCGTTAACATGATTGGAAATTTCTTAAGAAATGTGAATTTTTAGCTATGAGTTTTATTCTACTTTCAAGTTCAGTGTTTAAATTCTGATTTTATTATATTTAAACTTATTGTTAATGTGATTCATTTTAATAATTTTTAATTAATATTTGTATAAATTTGATACGAAATTTGTGATGTTCACACGATCTATATAAAACTATATAAAAATCTATTCTACGAAGCTATTTTACTCAAAAGAAAAGCTTGTTAATTATTTTATCATGAAGATTTACAAAAACAAGACTTCATATATAAAAGTTTTTATTGAATTTTTCTGCTTTTCTGGTGTAATATGCATTTTATTAAAACTTTCTGAATATACTGGGTGTCCGAGACGAAATCCTCTCCTTTGAAATACTTAAATAATGAACGAATTAGATAATTTTTCGTTATATGAGATATAATGGAGTTATTGTGGATATATTTATTTATGTTATTCTAGAAAGTTAATTTTTATCTTTAAATTAAAATAAAAATTAACTTTTTCATTTTTTCACTTTATTTTTATTACATCTGCTAAATATTGATAAATTAAGGAAATACAGTTGATCTTGTTTCAAGATCGCCACAGGTTTAGCACTATTTAATAAGATATCATCTAGTAAAATTATGTCTATCATCGGTTATACGTTCTCCAAGAAATTAGTGCAGTTTACGAATAAATAATGTAAATAAACAAAATATTCTTGATTTTATGTTCCAGTTTTGTATAAATCCTCTTCATATACC
>JAPDSC010130916.1:0-14857 GCA_026290005.1 Latrodectus geometricus | reverse complement strand
CCGAAGAGCTTGTAGCATTCGATTACTGGATTTATGTCAATGGAGTAGGGCTATATTAACTACGTAGTTCGTTCTAAACTTGTTGAAAAGCCAACTGCCTTCCTTTTAGATAGGCTTTCTCAGCGCATGTCCTACAGTTGCAAGTAATTGAAAACGGAAACATCTGCTGGCAGTGTTAGATTTAGATATAATGATTAAGTTTCATACAAAAATCAGCCAACCCTCTCGTAATTTTAGACCATAGTCAAGTGACAGAGTGTTTTCCCGAGTTGGTGTTCTAATCGACACTACAAGAATTTTTAACCAAAAAGTGTCTTTGAATGCTGCAAATTTAGTCGTTTTATTATTATTATTATTATTATTATTATTATTATACACTTACAATGAATAAATAAAAACTTTAATTTTTATTTTACACTCCAGATTTTTAAATAATATATCTAAGATTTGTGTGCGCTAAAATTAGAAATATATAAGAAGTGTGCTTTAATATAATAAAAAATATACGACGTGAATAATTATTAAACTGTAACATTTTGCGTTAAATCGCAACTTTTTCCTTTGTGAAAAAGCTTGATGGGCCAATACACATGAAAGTATTTTTTCTTTAACATACTACACCTCAATAACTGAAAGACATTTAATCATTCAAAATTTTAAGAGAGCATAAACCCTCTTAGCAAGACATCATCAAGTAAACAATTTATTTATTAGCCATGAAGTGGTGATTTGTTCCGTTCATATACGATTAAGTATGACGTTGTGCAAACTACATAAAAGGAGCCGGAGAAAAAACACAAGTTTTATAGTACAGTGAATTCAATAACAATTCCTCTCGGCAGTAGTGTTTGAATTATAAAAGAAAGGAAATACAAAAAAATTGTAATACAATGAGACAAGTGTCATAAAAAAAAATAAAACTAGACATTTCAAAGTGGCACCTGAAAGCTGCAGGAAAAGTTTATAGCAGTTTTACATCTCAGGGTCCTTTTCCCTTGGGATGGATGGGTGGTCCATGTAATATAAAAATATTCTCTTTTGTATTTGTGTGTGGCCAATCAAGGAATTGAAGGGGAGATTTTTGACCATTCCCTGGAAGACTAGAAGTTACATATTCATTTTATGGTAAAAAAATAACCAATTGAAGAAGTGGGAGGAGAGAAGAAGACAACTATTAAGTAAAGGAGTTGAACCGGGAAAGTGATAGAGAGAAAGAGAGATGGAACAGACCTACTACAGGTAAAGACAGAAAAAGCTTCCGATCACAGCGATGACCTACGAGTGAGAGAGATGGAGCAGAGACCAGTTCACGGGTAATATAAAAGCAAAATGAGATAATGAATGATCCTAAAGAAAGCAGAGCGACTGAAGTGACCTACCAGGAGTGATGCAAGAGAGTACAAGTGATGCGCAACAGAGTTCTTTATATAAAGAAGGTGAGTCTTTTTAATCTCTTCCTTAGGACCCAGACCACAATGTTTCATAAATATATTTTGTTTAAATTTGTTTATTGATAAGATAGTTAATCAAGAATGTTCAATGTAAATATTTAAATTTTAATAATGCCATAAAATACTGTTATTATTTAATTTTGTCTTTCTGATTTGTTCTTAACAAGTCTCTACTATTCTTTACGAACCTGGGTTAGCTCGGAGTTTCTTTCATACCGAGTTCCACCACAACACAGTATTTATATAACTTAATTTTGTTCCTAATAGTTATTAATATTATGCAAATTTCCACTATTATTAATATTTGTATTTCAAATTAAAAAAACTAGCACGATATTGCTCTTAAAATTGCATGAGTTTGATATTTTTTAAACTGAGTTTTTAGCTAATTATTGTTTTCTACCCAGGCATTCAGACTCACCAATTTTCTTAGTCTGATTTCACAGTAGTTTGAAATATATCAAAGCATTTCATATCGTCTCTATAATCATTCATCAAATTTTCACAAAAGCACATTTGAAGATTAGTTTTGAAGAATGAATTTTTCTTTTTACATTTCCTTTATCATAAAGATCTCTTAGTTCATATTCAAGATGTATTTTAGTGGAATATATCGATTGATACGCGAATGCCAAAACCATAATTTCTGAATAGATTTCGAATGGATTGGAACTGAGTTTTGTAGTTTAACCATGGCTGACTGGTTTTGAACATACGACATCCATTTTGGGCAGTGATTTCACTGCCTCGAATTGAAATCGAAAAATTCTTGAGGCCATTGTGCTCGAAAATAGGATTCATTTCGTGCACGCCAATACCATGCTTCAACAAGACATTTCAGACCTTAATAGCATTTACTTCAGATTTCCGCACGGATTGGAATAAGATGTATGGCATCTGGGTCACTCAACCTCATATGAGTATATTATTTTATAGTATTATTAAGAAAAGGTAATTAATTGTAAAGAATTCTGTTATACTGCTCAGTATTAGCAAGGGCATACGATTAATCCCAGTTCCTATAGCACACCTTTCTCTAGACATTCTGCAGATTTATGTATTCATTCACTTTTTTTCCACTCTGTATATACTGTTCTCATTTATAATTTTATTATAGTCTACAATATTGATCCTAAAAATCAACAGTTGTGCTGCAATTCATTTATTCATAAAATAATCATGAAGGATGCTGATAACCTCAATACTTAACAGTCGCTAACTGAAAGTATGCACCCACAAATTATTGAATCATTTGAAACATCAGTTACTAGACAAATGACTACGTCTATTACCCCCCAAACGAGTTGCAATGAAGAATAGCAATACACTAAAAGGTGCAGACATTTAATTGCCAACTCAAAAATCAATAAGAAATTAGTACCAGTTACTATTAGAAAGGAACTCTTCCAGCTCCTCAATAAAATTTCAGACTTTTCTCTGTCTGAAAGTACTGTACCAAAGGAGACAGAAAGATGTGTTAAAAATACAGACACACAGACTGACATCGTGACATACGCAAGCAAAGTTGCTCAAACTAAAAAAATTCTCTTACCACCGGATATTGAACTATCATCTAAACAACAAATTACAACGAGTCCAAAGATAGTGCAAGTACCAAACAATATCAATAATGACCAGAAGACCTTATTATCAGCACTCAGAAATAAAACGCCCTATAGCACCCGAATAACTACTAATAAATGAATTTTCTCAAACACGTACATTCCACGTTCTCTGATAAGACTAACAAAAGTTGCTGTACACAGTATCCCATCACATATCCATCCAAAAGACTTCCTGGATCATCTTATAGTAAGCTGCAGTAAGATATCCCAGTGACAAATCATTCGATTCCATTGTCTCCAACGTGGCAACACAAATCGTATAAATTAGTCATAACACTAGATCCAGAAGTCTTTTCTATAATCAAATCCAGCTCATTATGGCACCGAGATAGGATTTATCAGTTCAATGAACACTATGGTCTCATTAGGTGCTGTAACTGCCAACGATTCGGACACGACCAAGCACAGTGCAAATTTAATGCTTATTGTGTTCATTGTAGTGGACCCCATCATTCATACTATTGTCAATCCGATGACCTCACCAGTATCAACTGCACAACTTCTAACAGAAGATATGATACAAAGTACAACGTTCATCACTCTGCATCTCAGCCCCAGTGCTCAGTCTAAAAATCATTAGTTTTAAAAGTAAAAGAATATACTAATTATCAATCACACAAATCTAAATCCAGATTTAGGAACTCTCATTATGTAGCTTCTGTTCCATCATCTCCACACGACAAATCTCTTGTCAGTGAGGTTAATCAGATAACAAGTTACCAGAGACCAACTTTCATATCCTTCTCAAACACAAAGAAACTCATTTATGACCATAAATGAATAACACTGATTCCAACACGATTTCACCATCCCTACAGCAACTATCTCAGTATCAACAAAATTATCAGTCTTCATTCTTAGATCTTCAATACTCAAATAGTTTACTCCCAAATAACTTAAACATGACATCTTCAAATTTGACCAAATCAATGCAACAACCAACTGAAGCTCATTCAAATAAACTTGAGAAAATCTAAAACCCCTACTGATCATCTCCCCATTACAGCAAATGAACACCAAATAGCTTTTTTACTGGTCCAGAAACCTTTTCTTCAAAATAGGAAAATCTCCAATATTCCTCAAAGTTGGACTAGCTGGACATCAAAGAATTTAAAAGCGGTAATTTTCTCAACCTCAAAAGACCTAAGACCAATACTAGGGCATTCCTCGGAAACAACCGTTGTTGTTAAAATCATCCTTGATAATCGCCCTCTGACGATAATATCAGCATATAGCCCACCACAAAATCATCGCAGTAGAGGAACAAAAACAGCAGCCGACACCAACCTTTCAAAAAACCTATGTGAACTAGATTCCCTTCTGCGATTGCTGAATCCAGAGAACTCTATAATAGGTGCTGACCTAAATGCTCTCAGTGTCTTATGGGGATACAACCATGATGACTCAAGAGGTGAGGAAACTTTAGATTTCATTCTAGCCAATAACCTTTACATATTAAATAAATCAGATTCAATACCAACATTTATAACCAATCATCGACAAGGATGGCCGGATCTAACTATAGCTACCAGTAAACCACTGGCAAACTTAATTAAGTGGGATGTCCTTGATGATGAGGCACTATGCGACCATAGATATATCCTCATCTCATTAAATGCCTCAACACAGTCCATATATCTGAAACGCTTTAAAACAAAATTCGGCAGTCACACTAAATTCTTAAATCTCCTCACTACAAATATCTCTTATCTACTAAATCTGATAAAAAATGCAGTTTTTCCACAAGATTTGGACTCAGCCACAGACATAATCTTATCTGTTCCAAATCTTATCTTAATCCAAAACATAATCTTAAACTGTTGTTCTCGCTCATATAAAATAAAACAACACCGCTCCAACAGTACACCCACATGGTAGTCACAATCTTTGTCTACAGCTAGAAAAGAGCTACGGGCACTCAGACGCCGTTGTCAAAGAGCATCTTTTGAGGATAGAAATAAACTCTTGGGTATTTATAAGACAAAGAGAGGTCAATATAATAAACAACTAGGATCAGCAAAGAAAATTTCATGGAGGAATTTCTGTAGAACGGTTTCGAACCCATATGGCACAGCATTCAAAGTAACATTTAAAAACCCAGTCCCGCCATCTCATCTGTTCATGCGATCTTCCACGCATCTTAGAGGCAATGATTTAGAGCAAGCCAAAGACATAATTGAATTTCTATTCCCCACACCTCCCTCTCAAACTTTAAGCTCTTACATCAACATTCCATCTTCAACCGACCTTCATTTCACCAAAGGCGAAATCGCCAGAGTAATCAATTATTTACTCGATGGGAAAGCACCAGGTTACGACGGCTTAGACAACATCATAATCAGAAAAATGAATTTGAATTTTCCAGATTTATTCTTTCAGATATTCAATAAATGCCTTTCACTGTCTCATTTTCCAAAATGTTTAAAAGTTGGTGTCATTATATTCTTCCTAAAAGACGGCAAGGACAAACAAGACATCAATTCTTACCGTCCAATTTCTTTACTACCAGTAATGGGAAACTTCTCGAAAAACTTAATACCAAAAGGCTGACTTTCTTTCTAGAAAATTCAAATTATTTCAGTAATCTCTTGACGGATATCAGTATGGCTTCCGTCAAGAAAAATCAACCAATAACGCTCTCGTCAACTTAATTAACATCATTCATTCACATAAATCATCTAAATTACACACGGCCTTAATAACAACAGATATTAAGGGAGATTTTAACTCAACCAGCATTATAAGCTCAAGAAAATCCTTCTATCAACAAACTACCTACTAAACATCAGAAACCTATTAATTAGCCATTGAGAAGTTCGAAGTGTCATCTCGCCAACTAATAGTGGCCTAGTAAGAAAGGAACAAAAAATTGGATGCCCTCAGGGCTCCTGCAGTACTCCAATACTCTATAATTTAGTAGCTGACATTCCCTTGAAATTCGACTGGTCCAGCATAGGAAAAGATCTGAATGCAGAAAACTCAGTACACCTTCGAGCTTTTGCAGACGACTTCACTTTCGTGGTGGCAGTACGAAGTGAAGAGAAGCTTGGGAAAATAGCGAGTAAAGCTCTTGGTCTTTTTAAATCGTGGACAGATGATTTCAACCTCGAGATCTCTTACGAGAAAACCAAATTTCTCTTAATTGCTAAGTTACAGCGTGGGCCACAAATTCTAATAGGTGATCATCGATTAAAAAAGGCAGATACCATCAAATTACTGGGCATTTTATTTGATTAAAAATTAAATTTTTAAGCTCATATCATAACACAGGGAAATAAAACCATTAAACATTATGAAAAACTCAAAAGAATTACTGGTAATCGGTGGGGATATTCAAAGAAATTCCGCACAGTGTTATACAAAACTGTTACAGAAAGAATGTAGCCCAACCTGTCTAGTGGTTAGCGTACCTGACTACAGATGGGTGGGACCTGTGTTCGAATCCTGGCTCAGGCATGGATGTACTTTCTCTCTCCTTCTTGTCTTTGTCCTTTCTTTGTGTGTGTGTGAATGGTTGCCTACCCTATAAACGGGTACCTATGGCATGTGTGTACTGAGGAAGTCGAACTCCACACCAAGTATGGTTCAGTTGGAAAAGTGCACCCCATATTGCCAGCCTGGCTGGCACACGACATCAACAACAACAGAAAGAATGCTTCTTTATGGAGCAGCCATTTGGGCAACTCCACTCTCTGCCAAATTATCCATGAAGCTAAATTCTATACATTTTTCTATACAACGAAATTTTCTCCTTAACATCATAGGAGCATTTCGAACAATTCCAACATCAAAACTTCAGGTAATAACAGGAATCCCAACACATAACCTTACAAAAGAAGCAGAATCAAAATTTATTCGCCTTAAACGTTGCCAAATTCTCTCCCTTGATCCTCCTCTCCTACCATCATCAGTCTTTGAAGTCGAAATAAAAGTAGATTCAATACATCTAGGCATTTTTCATCTGTAACCACAGATCTTAATTGATGAGAAAACTAATGTTCCAACGTTTGAAGATGGCAAGATCAACATCTTCATTGACGGATCAAAACAGGAAATCTCGTAAGAGCTGCGGTAGTCTCATTCGGTAGGGACGGTTACACAACAGTCAGGTAGCCCAAGCTCAGAGGAAAAAATTAAGTATTTTAAGCGGAAATTCTAGCTTTAAGAGAGGCCGTTAATCAAAGTAAGCTATACCAATCTCCTGTCACTATTTGGTCTGACAACCAAGCATGTATTAAGTCAATTTTGAACCATACCAGTAAAAGCCCTATAGTGCGATTCATAAAGAATGATCTTATCAGTTTTCCTCACATCACCATCAGTTGCCCATCAAAGCCCATGTGGGAACTGCGGGTAACGAAAATGCCGATCGAGATGCTAAAAATGCTGTCATATCAGATGACCAAAAACAATCATAGCTCTTCCGCGATGCTCAATAAAAGCCACCTTCAGAAAATGGGCAATGAAGAACTGGCAGGAAGACTGGATCAATGGTAATACAGGCCGTTCCGTCTTCGATTTAGAACCTTCTGTTTCTATGCATCCCCTGTATTGCTGCAGAAATGAGATTCTTTTTTTCACTAGCCATGGCCCCTTACCTACTTATTTTAAACGATTCAATATAGCTGCAACTTATTACTTCACATCTGGAGAAGAGGGAAGGCCACTTCACTACTTGACAGCATGTCCACTTAGAATGAGAACATCTTGGCATTTGGAAGCTCCATGGGAAACACTTTAGAAAAAAAAAAGTTTTGGAAAATCGACATTCCAGATAAAAGCTCAATAGTCTAATGGACTTCTTAATTGATCATGAGCAACTTTTCCATTGGAGGAAAACAGAAAAAATTTAGAAGGGAGAAAGAACCTTACATAACAAAAGAAATTGATTTTACTTATTAAAAGAAATGGTCAGAAAATCAAACAAATGACTTTTTCATGCATCTAGTGAACTGTGGCTTTCCATGCATTTAATGGAGCACCTGTTACCTTCATATAGTTCATGTAAATATTTTTATTTCTTTTACCAAGTTTTATTTTTGTTTATTTCTTGTTTAGAAGGGCTTAACAGCCCCTAGTGGTAATTCTAAGAAAACTATCAAATAAATTATCCAGTAACCTATACCTAAACTGGTAAAACTCATCCCGAGCTAGGTACAGGGAGGTCAGCTGACGTAAAACAAGACATTTCACGTTAATAGAACACGAAAATAGATAAAGGAAAAGGACAAAAGGAAGACAAAAAATTCATTGTTAAGTTTCAATCAACATGAATGTTTTAAAGTTTATTTTATATTTCATTTAATATTTGCATTTGCCGCATTTTGCCATGAGAGAAGTAAAATATAGTTATTTGTAGTATCGCGCTCAATACCAAATGGTTTCAGTTTTTACCCATCCAAAAATTGTCCTGCTAATAGGGTCTGCGCGAAGAAAGAATTTAAAGTCTCTATTTGCCCTAGAATCTTTATATGTGTGTGATCTGAAGATTTCAATGTGAATGCCTGCTCAAGAATTAATATCGCCTACTAACCATAGCTGTAAAACATCACAAGATTCTAAGTCTGGGTTCATGTACAGCTATAATGACAGACTTGGAGTACCTACATTGATTGTATTTAAAATTTTCTCCGGTTGTTTTCTGAGAATTTCTCACCATATCTGCCCATCGTACAGCTATTAGTAACATTATAAGCAATGTTTAGCGATGGACGATTGCATCCAATTGTTCATTGCAAGCTGTTAGTACGAATATAGGTATGGTTGTTCGATAGTCATTTATCACCAATTACCCATTGCAGAACTATTTGTAATGATCTAGTCTATAATGTACTACTGAAAATTATTACCATTATATATCGCCTGACTCTAGTGTAGCGATATTGTTGGTTGGGTTTTGTGGTGCAAGGTCCAAAAAGGACAAGCTGCCAAAAAAAGGATGAAAATTATTCCACGTCTTTCATTTTTTTACCATAAGAGAACTTGAAGATAGCACTGATTATTTGAAGTGATGCAGCAATGTTGCATCTTGGAAAATAATTGATTCAATATTAGTCTCGATGAAGAACATCGTATAGAAAAATAAAACTTCTTGTTCATCTGTTGATTGGGTTGTCACTTAGTCGTCAGCTACAATTTAAAGTAAATTCGGCGGATTACTACGAACCTCTTACCCCGAGCTTGAATTCCAAACTATGAACTTTTGAATCAAAAACCAGAGCTCACAACCATTTGGGTGAAAGTACGGTGAAGTTTCAAAAGCAAAATTTCAGCTCAGGTATTCACCTCGTACAATAGACCTTTAATCAAAAGCATAAAGCTTTTGCTATACTTAATGGTTTCAGTTGATAAAAATAGATTAAATGAAATGAAATATTATGTTTCTTATTTTTAGATTAGCTAACTATTTTCGCAAATCAAAATCTACAAATGACAGCAGATTATAAATTTTGTATTTATTCATTATTAATGAAATTTACTTTCCCTTGTACTTAATCACTCAATTATCAAAGTATCAGTGTGATTTCTAAAATCTCTGTAAAGCCACTTTAAATATTAATTTCTTCGATAAAAAATTATTTGAACTTAAAATATTGCTCGATGTTAGCTTCCATGTATCTATTATGTAATTCAAAATAAATTAAGGTATTTAGTTGTGCTAAAAAACTAATTCACACGACTCTGAAGAAATTTTTATTCAAGCATTTGAATATTCAAGTACATTTCCTACAAAAATTGATAGTTGTTTTCAAATTCAATTTTGAGCGTAGAGCGCTTAGAACAAACGTTCTGCGCTCAATTGTCTTATCAAAACCAGAGGTATCATTCAATATTTCAGTTGATTTTCGTATCATATCCAAAAAATATAAATATACATTTTCAAATCGTGATTTAAAATTTATTGATAAACATAAATGTAACAAAATTGGATCTGGTTTTTAGTAAAGAGCCGCTCTTATAAAAGTATAGTTTGCTCATATTTATCAATTATAAAACTATCGCTATTAAAAGACTGGAAATTATTTTAAAAATTGTTCACTCAACAAGAAATATTGATCATATACGATTATTTTTTAAAAATATACATTTATATTTTAAAAATTACAAAATGTCCTATAAAAGTTCTCAAATTGAAGGTATATTTTTAGAATAGTTTTAAAAAAGAAAATTCATCTATGTTTAGGTATTGCTCCACCGGATAAAGTCTAAATTTTATAAGAATAAACCTAGATTTTTAATCTTACCATCTTCACGTATATTGGAATTAATCGTTCGTAAAGCATTATTTTTCAAGATTGCGTGTGATACATTATATACCGGATAGCATGTTGCTGAACAGCATTCCAACCACATATTTTGAGTTGCTGCAAATAGTTGTCGCATATAATTTTGTTACAGGCAACCAAAACATCCAGTTTGTCCTTGTTTTCGACTTCCAATGAATAAAAAGCGAATTCGACAATGAAAGCACAGAAATGGAAGAATTCCTTGAGGAAATTCTCTCGCTTGAATGTCTTATCAGCAAAATCTTTTATGCTTTGTGCGATGATACAATTCTTGGCTCCTCTTGAGTCATTTAGAACGGCCTCGTTTAGAATCCCTCCAACTTTTGCATGCAACTCTCTTTCGTTTTGCTCTCTGCATAACAGGATCGCCTTGCCCATCTCTGGCTGGAATCTTGTGTACTTTTTTAAATTACCGTAGCGTAAGAAGTCTTCAGTCGAACATTCGAATCCTTGATAGTTAATTGCGTAGCACAATAAGTCAGCCACGAACTGGTTATACATCAAGAACGTTTTATCAGCGTCCTCTATACACTCCCGTTTAGACATTTGTTTACTGAGGCATTTTGAACACTAGCGATATTTCTTTCCGACAGCCTCTCAAAAACAACTGCACTTACGCCATTTAATTCTAATACCCGAGAAAGATATTTCTTAAAAAAATAGGGCATGCATACTACAGTTGCCAACAACTGGATGCTCATTTTCACTACTGGCTGGAATAATTGTTAGTGACTTGCTTTCTCATGAGATTGGCAGAATTTCGAACTTCATGTGAAAAGCGCCGCTAATGCTGCATAGTAGTCAATGCCTTGTTTTTCTAACATGTAGGTTTGGGATGAAATTTCGAGGGAATGATATGATTGTTTGGTATTGTACTTTCGCCAATCATATTCAAAACTGTTTCCATGTTCATGACTATTTTAGCCAAAGAAGCGTCAAAACATCCATTTTTCAACTACAATATATCAAATATAATCACAAAATTGCTACACCTAAACTTACGCCACTTGTGATCGCAAAAGCATCTTTTTCACAAACAGAAAGAGATCTTGTCCAAGCCAAAGAATACTTATCAACCTTAAGCTGAATGGCCTCCAACTCATGGATTTAACACCAATTTTGACACATGTATGTTTGGGAGATTCGAAATCCACTTGATATCGCAGCTCTCGGTTCCATTAGCTTCCGAAAAAAACCAACTGGATTGTGACTAGTTAAAGAAGGATAGGACATAATGATCTTCCCTCAGTGTGTTGCGAAGGACGGATTTTTTCTATTCAATCTGATAATTTGTGTGAAACAAAATCAAATACTTTCACTATAGCTCTAATAGTTTTTATTGATGTTTAAAATAGCGCATTCAAAAATATTAAATGAAATGGTATTTAAAATATGAAGTTATTTCTAAATTTTCCAGTCCATTTGTTCTAGGAAAAAAAAATGCTTAAATTTATTCGAAAATGAATAAAAAAACAGTTGAAAATCAAATTTGCGAGGGAATTTGTTTATCACTCAATGGTCACTTTTTCCATACGAGGGTTTTATTAGACCGAGACCTATTGCTTAAAGTTGGTTCCGAACCACTACAAACATCCAAGCTGCCAAGGTGGGATTCGAACCAATGAACAATTTAAGAGTGAGATAGCTCAGAGATTGGTAAGTGGCTCATAAAAAATTTCTTTGTCTACAGTAAAACTTAATCAAGTCTACAGTAAAGAAGAAAAATCTGCTTTGAACAGATTTATTGTTTTTTTCTGCATGACAAAATATTTGTCTTGTAGGTAAGTAGGTACTGACACCCATCGAATTAATCATTGCAAATATTTGAAGGGGGGAGGTTGAAACTAAGCAGCAGAATCAAATACTTGATTTGCCACCAGAGGTATCATTTCACTTGGAGGACATTGCAACTATGATTTATTTAAAGTGCATCAGTCGCCTTCAGCAAGCACAACGGACTTTCAGGTAAGTATGATACAAACTCATTGCCTTTCGAAAGTGTGACAGACGCCTTTCGCAACCAGGACACCATAAAATCTTTGTAACAAGTAAAACAAAAATGTAAGCATCGATTAGTATGTTGACAACATTTAATAACTTTTACACGTTTTATCTACTGAACAATTTTCATGTATGAAGAAATTTGCTTTGAAAATGTTTTTTATCTATTGGTTCGATATATATATTTGTGCACAAAATTTTTCTTGCATGAAATTCAAGTGAAAATAAATATCCAAGTTGATATGAATTTTCAACCTGTGTAAAACAACAACTCAACAAGTAATATTATTAACAAATTCAAAAACATTTGTAGGAAATTTTGATGAAGTACATTTATTTTATTAAGCTGATTTTAAAATGGAATATGATTGCAACGATGGATAAAAAATTAATGTGGTATTAACACAAAAAAAATTATAAATTATTTTATCTAACCTTGACATTTCCTAATCTTAACGGTCTAAAGTTGTTTTAATGCAGCTTAATTGTTTTCTAAAGCATATCATATAGAGTAAAATGATTTTTGTGTTCCAAGGGAGGAAACCCGGAAAACTTCAAAATTTCCAATTAGACATGAATACAGAAACGCAACATTCATCCTACGTTGTTCTAAAAATAGTTGGAATCGGTTTGATTTAATTGTGCATCAAAGGTCATTGTTTTCATATGAGGCTAATTAGGCCAGAACCTACTGTTTAAAGTGGATTTAGAACCACTACAAACATCCATGCGCGAAATAAAATTTGAACGCATAAACTATTCAATAGAAGGCAACCATTTACATGCCTGCTAGGCCAAGAGTGATTGGTAACGAACTTGAGATCGTTCACTACGAATAGTGCTGTCGTGTATCACTTGACGACCGTTTATGTTACATTTATTGACTTCATTGGTACAATTTGTAACTTTCCTACACTGATGCACTTTTAATTACTGAATTTTTGTTAAATTTGATTAAAAAGTAATTTAAGACAATTTCCCGTTCCCTTGACGTAACCAATGAAATTTTTTACATATTAATAACATAATCAAATTCTAATATTAGCAAACTTCATATCCCAATGTAATTACACATATTGTGTGTATATACCTACAAAAAATACACACACACACTAATCCATTTTTTTAATCCACGTAAGTAAACTTATATAAGTTCTTTTGGAAAATGGTTTTATTGGATTAAGATCTTTGTTTTTCATGAGATTGCTTTTGATATTTGTGCATTTTACATCACCCAGAAAATGTCGCAAAGGTTCGGTGCTTGGAAGTTTTCGAGGTTTTCTGCCTTGTAAAGCGAGTGAATACAATCCCAATTACCAAGAAATATCTTCTCGGAAGTCAATATGCAGTAAATGTATAAATTAACGCTTTCAAGTGTACGGTTATAGGCAACATGAGTCAAAGCTTTTTTTACAGTATTATTTTTTACAGCAGTGATACCAATCCTGTTATCAAACACAATTCCTTATCTTAAAATTAAAAAACGAAATAAATTATAATTAAAGGTACTTTTTGCTCTTTTAATATCTAATTCACGAAACATATTTAAGGGATTACTACAGTATAGAATACAGGCATACGAAAAATCATTGTAACTAAAATTGGAAAGTAACTGAATATTAGGAGAAACAGTATTGAAAGATGTAGTATTGTTGATGGTAGTAATATATATATAGAAAAGTTATATAAAAAATTATCAGACGTGTAAATTACCCTCTTCACTTAGTCCACAGCACATCAACGGAAGATTTTGCTGTGGTCGTCACAGATTAACGTCCACACGCGTGCAGAAGCACAAAATCCATCCCCCGTTGTTCAACCAAAACTGTAATCGAACTTAGAACCTTATGTTCCGAAAAGCTATTACTATACACAGCAAACGCTTTGTGTTGGATGATCATAATTAAATATTCCAACGATTTTGGAACTGGATGAAGAAATGAATTTAAGTCTACATACATATATAAAATCCTTAATCTATCCACGGGAATTTTGTACCAGGTTAATTGTTAAAAAATTGGGAACGGCTTCTGGAATGAAAGGATTTAATAGAGAACGGCTGACGGAATAAAGTGAAAATTATATCAAAATTTCGGTCTATGACTAGCATAAAATAAAAAATTAAATTTTCTTTCGAAATTTTGACAACAGCCTTAAAAGTTAATTATTAGCAATTAAAAACATTAGCGTTCATTTGAACTATAAAATGTCACAACATAATTTAAACTAAGCAACGTTTTACACAGGAACTCATCTTCCAGAAAGAAATCGGGTATAGTTCTTTCCTTTCTAAAATTATCTATGCAACACCATTGGGAATAGAGAAAAAAATAGTTACATTCCTCTTGTAATTAAAAAATAATGATACATACAATTTTTTTCCATTTTAAAGAAAGTATGGTCGGTTTTAAAAAAGTTCGATCTGTTCAGAGAATGTGTTTTCGTTTTTTCCAATACTTCATCTTTCAGAAATGCATAGCAGATAAAAAAAAAA
>JAPDSC010130908.1:0-12603 GCA_026290005.1 Latrodectus geometricus | reverse complement strand
CAATTGGGATATTGAAAGCTGTATATTGTTCGAGGTGACATAATTAAAGTTTGAGATAACTGCAACTCTTGGCACAAAAATTTGAAATTACGGTTAACCCGTACTGGTAGCATTTAAACAATTTGTCTTTAAGAAAGTTTCATTTAATTTAGTTAGCCATTTTGCCTAATTGATCGACTTTTTTTAAGGAATTCAGTGTACATTATTTTAATTTAAATAAGCTTAAACGACAAAGATTTTGATTATTTTTAGTTTATTTGGATTAAAAAATGTACATTGATTTTTTTTTATTTATGTTTTTGCAAAGTGTGCACATTAAAATTTTAAATTTGCTATTTGTTCGTAGACCTTCCTTCCTTTCCAATCATTACTATCGACAGAAAAATTCGTAAAATTTATTACAGCGGGTAAAAAAAGTTTCCGTACGCAGATACGAATGCAAATCAAAGTTTAATGTGTCACACAAAATTCATAATGATAAAAATGGAAACTTAGATATGACTTAAACTAATATTATGTAATACTTATTCATATTAAAAGATTGATAATACTGACTAAATTAAATAATAAATCGTAGAAACTAAAAAAAATGCCAAAAACATAGCAACAAAAGTCTGCGTACGATGCCCTAGCACACATAAAATGTTTACAAAAAATGCAAAATACATTGAACAAAAGTACATTTAATGATCAGTGGGCCCTCCTTTGGCCTTTATCACCTCCCTTAGACGTTGTGGCATTACCCTTACAAGTTTTTTTTGTTATTTTCGGTGAAATATTAGACCAAATACTACTAACGGGACTCTTGAGTTCAAGTTTGCTTTTTATGTCATATTTTTTGAGTTGCCGGCCAATTTCTTCCCACAAATGTTCGAGGGATTCAAATCGGGTGACTGTAGAGGGCTATGAAGTTGTTGCTGCACATTGTAAAGGCACTACTTTTGGCAAATCTTAGAGGTGTGTTTAGGATCGTTGTTCTGCTGAAAAATAAATCCTGTCCCAAGAGATAATTTCTTTGCTCTAGATAACACATTTTGTTTAAGAATATCCAGATATCCGTATCGATCCATATTTCCTTCGATGAATTACAAGTTTCCTACTCCAGAAGCACTCGTACAACCTCACACCATAACACTGCCACCATTGTGCTTCACAGTACCTCACAAGTTCTTAGTTAGCATTTGTTGATTTGGTTTTCTCCACACCATAATCGGCCATCTGACCCATGAATGTTAAATTTTGGTTCATTGCTAAAAGGAATACATTCCCAAAAAGATAATGGCTTACTTACATGCTCCTTTTCAAACTCGAGGTGCTTTTTCCTGTTGCGCAAACTTATATAGGGTTCCTTCCGGGCCGCACGTTCATGATAACCACTTTTTTAAATAAAATTTCTCGCGGTTTGAGTTGAGACTATGTTGTAGCTAACCATTAAATCAGCTGCCAACTACGGTGCACTAATTCGTGGATTTTCTTGAACTTGGCGAATGATGTCTCTTTTATGTAAGCGATTTATTTTTGACGGCCTCCCGGATCGATCTCTATCCTCAAATGAATGAAGTTCACGATATCTTTCAATGATATATTGCACAGTAGACTTCGATTTTTTAGTCAGTTCACTAATCCTTTTCATGGATAATCCATCATTGCGCAATTTAATCACTAATTCCCGAATAGCACTTGGAACTTCCTTCCATTTTGAGACGACAAGAAAGAAACTTGAACTCAACAACTGTCGATATGTTGTTTCCTTATCAGTGATTAACTTTCTAATGTCAAAGATTTACTGCGGGCCTGTTTTAAACAAGTCAGAAAGAATTTGCATAACGCGTACGGAAACTTTTGCACTTCAATTTTAAATTTGCTTTAAATATTGAAAATAATATGCTTTTCTCGTTTTGTACAAATGAAAATTTATAAAAACCGCTTATTGTAGACTTGTAGTAAACACATATAAGCAGTATTTAAAGGAAAAATGAAATACTTTACAAATTATGTTAATTTATTCTTAAATTTAGTGACCGTACGGAAACTTTTTACCCACTGTATGTACATTGGTACATAAAAGATTTTAATTCTTACTGTGAAAAAAAGATTAATTTCGTTTTCGGGATAGTCATATAATTTAAAGTGGTTTTACAAAATGACTGGTTAAATAATACAATTCAGTTATACTAAAAAACAAAACAGCTTTGTTTTATGAATTTGCTTTTAAGTAAGATTCTTTTATCATTATCCAAATTTTTTAATAAGAAAATAATGATTTGTAATTTACCAAGTTTTTGTCAACTTTTCTTGATTCTACCATAATTTAATAAAATCTTTATTTTGGGTTTAATGTAAATAATAAATCCTGCTTCTTTCAATTGCAAATCCTTACATAATCTGTCTAAAAACTATCGTGAACTACTAATAACTTAGGGCTCAGAAAAGAAATGAAAATCTACTGCAGTTCGAGATCTATATTGAATTAGTTATGTAGCATTTCATTATATTTTATAAAATTTTCATTATATATGTAAATGTATAGAACTTTTAAACTATATAATAGAAATCCAGCCTTCGAAACAATAGGCTCCAGATTTAAAAAAAAAAAAAAAAAAAAAAAAAAAAAAAAAAAAAAAATTTGCATTTCTCCCTCCCTTTACTGGTAGTGACCCCGCAGAACAAAAGTTGGGCAAAATATGTGCTACTTATTACGAATTGTTAATTTAGGAATTATTAGCATGCTGTGAACGCAAGTTCTACCTGTGGCCATCTTGATGGAGTTAATTGTAAAATAACTATTGATTGTTTTGTCATAAATTGATCAATTCAAATAGTAAATTTTTTAAATGAATCACAAAATATAATGAATAAAAGTAAATATCAAAATAATGGGGCTATAATGCCGATGAAATGCTTCAATATTTACCATGAACATTCCCTGGTACCATTTAAAAATGTAAGATGGAAACACTGACCACAGATCTTAGAAAGAAATATTATAGTCAAATATTATATTGAATGAGGATTTAATTTTATAAGCAACTGCATTTAAAAATTTCACGATTAAGTTTTTTTATCATGTTTTTCCTCGTCATGCCTTCTTTTTTTACATTTGCTGAAAATCCCATAGTTTTAGTTTTTTTTTTTTTTTTTTTTTTTTTTTTTAATTACTGTTAGCAATAATTAGAAGACAATATTATTTGCATCAAGTACATTCTTTCGACAAAATTCATGTTTTTACTGTCAAGTGCCAATCTCTTCTTTATAACAAGTTAATGCATTTAAGGAAAAGTCACAATAAAGTTTGTGGATAAAAAATGTACGATTAAGTTTGTAAAATAAGCAACAAAATCCTCTTATTAAACCTTAATTTGACATTTTAGAAACTTCCTGAATCAATAATGTTCATATAACAAATTTTACTGATTTAATTTCTAGTTTGTACAATTTATAACTAAATTTAAAAATTCTTTAAATTGAGTACATCAGAAATCCTATAAATTAACCACCCAGGAACTACCCACCCTATTTAGTTGTCAGCGTGTCTGAATGCGGATAGGGAGGTACTGGGTTCGAATTCTGGTTAGGGCATGGATGTACTTTCTTTGCTTTTCCTTTCATGAATGGTTGCCTACCCTATAAACAGGTACTTATAGCATGTATGTACTGATGAAGTTGGTCTCCACACCAAGTTATACTTCAGTTGGAAATGTGAAGCAAGACACCCCATATTGCCAGCCTAAAAGGCACTCGACAAAAAAAAAAAAAAAAAAAAAAAAACACTCTGCAGAAATATTTGAGTAAAGAATTGTTTAAGGCAATATTTGCGATATTTCCATCATAACCTGTAATGCCCAAAAATTATATAAAAGAACAAGTTCACTTTAAGTTGATCGTGTTTGGATACCTTTTTAATGTCCATTGCATAAAAAGAAACATAGCTGTCAAAAATAAACAAGTGTCATTATCAGTGCTTAAAGTTGTCTCATTCCGCTGTTTGTTGTAGTTGCAATAAACGTATGATTTCGTTTATAATTTTGTTTTATTATAATATAGTTTCTATTGCTAAAAAATTGAAAATGAGTGGAAGAAAGGTTTGTAACACGTGTTTCTGTTATTTTCCTCTTTTATTTCTATTTAGTACTAAGATAATGATCTAACTTTGGATGATGATGGACATTTTTAGCATATTGTTTTTTGCTAATTTTATACTATAAATATATACTAAGATTTTTTTAACCATTTTTCCTTTAATTTTGAACATGAATTATATCAACTTGATTTATTTCACCAATAAAGAAAAAATCATGCAAAGAAGGGGTTAAGAAAATAAGCAGAAATAAACAGTGATAAAAATGAAAATGGCAGAACCTCCAATCAAATCTTCTGTTAAACTTAAGTTACGTTCTGAAAATGCAGAAATACCAGATATCACTGAAGCTTAATGAAAATTTTAGTAAAGTCATTTACTTAAAATTCCATAATTTTTGGTTAGAAAATAGATTTTGAAATTCAAACACATATTATTCTGTTGTGTAACCTTGTTTAATTATTATTTACTGATGTTTTGAAGCAATACTACTAGTGTATAACTTAATAAAACAATTCTTATTGTTAGAGTAAAATATGAAAATAGGGAACGGGATCATTTTGGAATCTTATTTCTTATCTCTCAATCAGCTGCTTTCTACCAGGAAAAATGTTATGAATAGTTATTTCATTAAAGAGTAACTTCTGTTTTGGCTTCCTAAGCCATATTTTTAGGATCTCATTTTTTTATGAATAATTAAATAATTATTAAGGCTTCTTAAGCCATTTTATGTTTGTGTATTTTAGTGTTGGATACCTCAGTCTCAACATTAATGACTAATTAATTATTTGGGCTACTTTAGCCAGCTTTACTTGTTAATTATGCGTGTAAGAAACTCTAGTCTCATAAATGTAGCTAACGGCTTCTCAAGCCAGAATTAATTTTAAATATTTGTTTTGTGATGCTTTGAAAATTAAATTGAAATTAGCATCTGTAATAAATTTAACAAAACTTATTGAAAAAGTCAAAGGCAGCTGAAAACTGAATACAACTAAAATTAAATTAAATCGTGTACCGAAAAGAATGCAAGAATTGTGAAATAGCAATCTTGAATTGTTGGAAGGGATTTGAAATCGATTCATTGTTCCCTCGTAATGAAATAAACGAATCTTTTACTTCAACTGCACTATTAGAAATCTGGGATTAATAAAATTTCTGGCAAGTGCTGTGACTAAATCGAAAAACCTTTTAAAAAATGTTCCCCCCCCCCTAAGAAAATGACCTCGTTGCATAATTTGGAATTTGGAAACATTTTAAATGCCTCTATTTTTGCCAATAAATCATGTCAAACACTTTAACATTTTTTAGAAATCTCCTATAATATCTAGAAATAAAAACTATATAATGTCTCATGTATATAGTGAGCTTATTTTATCAATGGAACGCAGTTGTTAATGACTGGTATTTTCTAAAAGTATTGAAATGGTTTGTAGCCAGTAACATACAGAGTGTTTCAAACTGAAAATCAATTAGAAATTTATAAAACTTACTTTCCTCACTCTTCTAAAATAAAGTGAGCTTATACATAGGTTGATAAATATCACTTTATATATAATATACAAGAAAATAAAAATAAAATTAGAAATAAAATCCCAAAGCAATTTTTTTGGAGATAAATTTTAATTGCGGTTAATAAAATTTAGAGTTTTATCAAACTTTACCAATATTAATACGTAAACACTGTCGCATTTTCCATCAAACAGGATGTATAATAAAAATTATGTCTTTGAAGAGACAATTTATATCAAAAAGGAAAACAAATTGTTGTCACTTATGACACTTGGCGAATGAAGTCAGAAAGATCACCTCTTACGAGGGTGGAAATACGACCTTGCTCAGATTAGAGCACCATCTGGGTCGTCGAATTTAGAGAGTGAACACCAGAGAAGACAGTCTGGCTCCTAAAACCACCAGAGATATTAATCTGGAATGGAAACACTGTGACCACGACATATTTTAAGTGCCCCAGTGGCCATTAGTGAACACGACGGTCTTTAGTCGGCGGGGAATCGAACACACAACCTTGCGATTGCGAGACTGACGCCCTAACCGACTAGGCTACCGCGGACCGTTAAATAAGTATTGTTTATAAGTGTTGTAAATAAAGATTCAAAAATCACTTCGTTCCTCACTTTATTTTTCTAAATTCTTTGCTCATTATTAAATTTAAAACTTAATTTCCCCAAATGCAGAGAGAATGTGAACATTCCTATGTCGTAAGGTTAAACGTAAATCGTAAGGTTAATTAAACCTGATATCTGTAATCTGCTAAACTAACTATTTAAATTCCTTAGCTTGGTAAAATTAGTTACATTTAGTTTTAAAATATGTAAATTTAATACTGAAATGCATTTTTTAAAATCAGAATTCAAAATTCTAATAAATTATTTCATTTTTAGTTTTTGATTTCTCTGAGCAAAAATCATTTTTTAATTATTCAATTATTTATTAGGTCTTCATTGCACTTATTTATAAAGAAAAAATGTTAAATTTTTTAATTTGGTTTATTTTTTTTAATCCAAATGAAATAATTTAACTTTTGTTTATAAATTCGAAATTAAAAATAACAAATTAAGATAACTAAACTATTTTATATCATAATAAATATTAATCGTAATAATGTATTGTAATACAAGGCAAATCTTATATACTTATATTTTATATAATCTATTTTATATAAAATATTTAAAATCCTGAGTTCTAATTAGTTCTAGCAAATAAGAAATAAAATAAGTTTTCTAGCACTAACTATTAAATTTTCCTTTCAGCAATTTTTTAAACTGCAAACCAGTCTTCAAAAAGTGAAAAATTCAAAATTAAGAAAATTTAACAACTTCACACAATTCATTCATTTAACTAAAGTTGTATATGGGTTATACTACTAATTATACTAAACACCTAATACTTGTTTGTAATATTTGGTTCTTTTCTTTATATTAATATATTTGGACAAAAAATTCCAATGATTAAAGTATATAGATTTCACGAATCATATTCCAATTTTAAATTTCGGAAAACATGAAACATAAGATAAGTATGTTAGCAAGCTCACAAAACTAAGGAATGAAAAAATTCTAAAAACTAAATTTCCGTTAAAATATACTAAATATTTTAAGAATTTTTTTCAAATCAACTTGAAATTAAATTTTATAATGATAATATTAATTTTTATGATATTTTAACGATTTAAAAATTGTACTAGCATTTTTAAAGACATTCAAAATGGAAGGTTATGGAAGGTATTATTTCAAATTTCAATTCTCATAAAAACTCGTTATAGTATTTAATTTTCAATTCCTAAATATATGTAGGTTATTATATTTTTTTATAGTTTTTAAAAATTAATTACAATATTAAACAAAATGTTGTTAAATTTACAAAATTACAATTCATACTATCATTTTACATTTTAAAGTAGTTAACAAGTAAATAACTTACTTCAAGAAATGTTTAAAACAATGGAAATATATAATCCAAGTAAAATTTCAAAACTTTCCGTGAAAATTAAATCATAAAATTTAAAGTAAAATTTTCTCTCAACAAATGAAAATAAATTAAGATACTTTGATTTAACCACAACTTGTGATAAAACAAAAATTAAAGTGTTTAAATATAAGGGGAAAACGCAAGCCAAGCAAAAATCTTATCGAAAAGCAATCCAAAATGTTTATAAATCTTAATATTAGCACTTGATTGAGTTTTTATTTAAAGTGTGGGAGCTTTTATAAACTTCTCAGTCTACTGGACAAAACTGAGATGTTTCATTGGTGAAAAATTTTTAAGTGTTTATATCCCATTGGCCAACATTGAGCAGATAATTAAGAAAATGCGGTATGCTTGTAGCTGATTAAAGTCTCTAAACAATCAACCATCTCACAATTTCAACCGCAAATGAGTTCAACATTTGAATTAAAACTCTCTTTTCAACAACATCTAGCCGAATAGTTAACGTTCTTGCTTTCAGTTCAACGGTTCATGGGTTCAAATCCCATCTTGGATATCTACAGTGGTTCAGAATCCACTTTAAACTATAAATCTAAGTCTAATTAGCTGTCGAAAACAAAAAATACCGTTGAGCGATAAACTAAATATTCAAATCCATACAGATACAGATCAACAACATACAGATCTTTCTCAAATACTATTTTGGTAATTTATATGTATTCGCTTATGAACTAAAATTATTTGTTCGAGATATCTTTACAATTTTTAACATCAGACATGCTGTTCTTAGGAATGTTTTTGAAAATATTCAATTAGTTATTGTTCATTTTTTTTCTTATAGCTAAATACGTTTCATTACTATAAAAAATCTATTATTTCAAATATATATTATGATTGCTAAAAATCAAACAAATCAATGAAATTTATCATATAATTTCGTATTACTTTGTACAACTTTACAGAAACAAAAAAAGCCATCGATAATTGTGGGATAAGCAACCAATAAAATGACAGCGAGGTACAGTTTAATTATTTAAAAAAATTCTTTGTAATAAATTAATTTATGCCATATCATAATTTACACAAAATCAGTCACAATTATATAACTTTTAAAATTAAAATTTTTGTAACACTACTTAATCAAATATGTTAAACAACAAATGGAAAAAAGTCGATTGCTTATCGATAAGTGTAGTATTTATGGTAAACCCATTAACATCTTCGTCAAAATTACGGCAGACCCAGCGCGGGATATCACCCTCAAAAGATTCGTTACGGTGAAATCTTCAACAGAAAAGTGGAGTGAAAATGACCCTCTCCTTTTTGTCAGGGGGTAGGGGATGTCTTCTTCTCGCGCCGTCCCGGGAGCTGTTTCTTGAAACGTTGACGCCAGACTCAAAAGGTTAAGCATTTGAATTGGGACTTTTCTAACACCTATTTTTTAATTTATATATGTATATATTCTTTGAGATAGATAGGTATTTTGATCCTGAAAAAGAGTCTATACCTTTGTAGTTCTTTTTTTTTTTTTTCATTTTTGTACTTTAGTAGCATTTTTTATTAAGTCTCCCATAAATTAAAAAAGGATAGGTTTTTCTTCTGTTTAAGCATTACGCCAATTAAAATCAAATGATACCTAGGAATCTGCATTATTATTATTATCATCATCACGAAAACTACTATTTTTGAATTCTGATTCATCACAACAATCAGAATCACAATCTGTTAAGTTTTTTTCTTCTAATAATTTTTTTAATTTCTTCATTAGTCGAATCCTTACGAGGTGAAGCCATCCAAAATATTTTTTCAACCGACAAAAAAAAGCAACTGTTTACAATTATATGAGTGTGATGCTGTTGCCCTTACAAGATTCACTACTCTAGGTAATCCATATCCTAAAGAGTTATACCTAAACCCCATTGAGGGCCTATCAGACTTTATAAACAAAGTAAGTTACCCAAGACAATGGAACTAGGAAAATATTGGGCTTGGAGCATGGTACAAAATGCAACAATGCAGAGGTGCCACATCTCTGACAAGCTCAAGAAGAAGAAGAACTTTTTACAATGAAAAAATCAACAATGAGGATGAATATGCTTTCCTTATAAAAAAAAAGAGCCAATAAATCCGTTTTTCGCCAAAATTCTCCGCTCGGACAAGTCCAGCACCCTCTAAGAGGGTGTTGACAAGTCCCCAGTTTTTACGACTTTCATGCACAAGAGAGCAGCAATTAAATCTCCCTCAACTGCTCCCAGAAATTTGAGCGTGCTTGAAAGGGGGAAAAAATCCATGGTACAACTGCTGTTTTAACAATTGTTAAAAAATTTATTCTGTAAAAAATGTGCCTTTACAATAAAATAATTGTGGCTTACTTTCCAGTAAGTATCAGTTATTTTTATTCAGTATATTGTTAAGTGAAATACAAATAATGCCATACAAATATATTATCTACACGTAATATAAAAAATGTACATTACACAGATTAAAATTTTTACTGTAAATCTGGAATTTCAAAACTTTTCTTTGGAAGAAATATTGTGAATATTTTAATGTATAACTTATTTTGCATTTCATGCTTATTTAGAATTAATTCTGTAAAAAAAAAACAATGCACATTTTGGCTGTCGCGAATAAATTATGGTTATCAAGTTTAAAATAATATAATGCAATATTACATATCGTTACTCATAAGCATATTTCCGATTTAAAATATCAAAACTGTATAAACTTATTTGAAAATCTGCAAGAAATTAGAAACATTTCATGCTTAATACAAGACAAGAATTATATATTATATTAGAAAAAGCATAAAAGAGAATGATTATAAAAAGACATAAAATCTTCAAGACAAAAAAAAAACTTTAATCAATATTTAAAAAAAAAAAATTTAAGATTACAACCAAAATAAAATATTAAACTTCTTTTCATTATAACATTTTCATTATTAAACATTGTTAAATATGCGATAAACCTTTATAATGAATTTTATTAAATTCATTTATTTGTACTTGAATATGTATATATACAATGAAATTATATAGCTATATTTTATAATAAACTGCAATAAATCTAATTTTCGCAGTTTCAATAAAAATAATTTAGATTAATGTTAATAAACTGCATAAGTATAATACACTCGTAAAATAATAGTTAAAATAACATGATTCATGTACTTACCAAGAAAAAGCGAAGAAACAGAAACATGTTGGGGAACAAAGCATACAGCAGCGAAGCTGCTTTTACTTCTTCATCATGGTGTATAAAAAATCTGACAGTAAGGAAATGAAATAAGTAGGAGGAGTCTGTTAGCTAAGAGAAGAGGGGGAGAGGGTTCGTCCGAAAGGCGAACGCATAATAAAAAAACGAAAATAAAAACAACAATACAGGGGCATAAATCACCTCTTGCCTCTGAGAGAGAATCTTGAGTAAATGTAAAATAAGTGAAAATTATATAGATCCAGAAGATAAGAGAAATATATAAGATACAAAAAGGAAAAATATATTTACAGGGAATACATGTGGGCATAATAGGAAAAAATACTGGAATAAACGTACGTAAATAATAACTATATACAAAATTTACAAGTTGGAACGGAAATGACAGGACAGAACCGCGTCACTGAGGTAGTGTGCAGCCAGTGGTCTGGTTTTAGTGTCCTCTGTTAGATTGATATAGTGGAAAATGCCATTAAAATTTGCCTCTTTGCAATTTTCGGCGTCATTGAAGAATTTAATGTTTAGCTTAGCTATATGATGTGAGAGATAGTCTATTTTCAGGTCTCGGTGAATGGATTTATTTGTTAAATAATAGGGTGCTCCGAGAAGGCTGCGTAGCATCTTGTTTTGGAATATATTGAGGGTTTTGATAGTAGTTTTATCTGCGGTACACCAAGCTGGGGATGCGTATGTTATAATTGGGCGGATCATGGATGTGTAAATAAGTTTTTTCATTTTGATGTTAGTGTTGCTTCTATGGCCAATAATCGGTCTAAGATGATGAAGTGCTGCACGTGCTTTTGTTATTTTCTTTTTAACATGAGGTTTCCATGATAGATTTTGATTTATGGTGAGGCCTAGGTATTCGGCGTGGAATTTCTTCTCCGTACATTGTGAGGTCTTCGGTTCGGATAATTCTACTACGAGGTTTCTTAATAATGATAGCGTTTGACTTGCTGGTATTAATTTCAATCTTCCATTTATTGCACCAATCTTCGATGCTGTTTAGTTTTGACTGTAATTTGGTGATTGCCAGGTTAACGGATTTTGATTTCTGGATAATGCCTGTGTCATCCGCGTAAAATGCGGTAATGCTGTTGTGATCGGAGCGATGCACAGGGAAATCAGTGGTGTAGAAGAGGTAGAGGATGGGCCCTAGGATACTACCTTGGGGGACACCAGCTTCTATCGGTCTGAGACATGAGAGAGTTTTATTGTTTCTAATGCAAAAGTTTCGTTGCGACAGGTAATTTTTGATGAGAATGATAAGATTTTTGTTGAAATTTAGATTTTGGAGTTTGAAAATCAGCCCGTCGTGCCATAACCTGTCAAATGCTTTGGAAATATCAAGCATGACGAAAATTGATTTTTCTTTGTTAGCGAGACCTCTTCCCATAAATTCCAAGATACGAACAAGTTGTTTGGTGGTGCTAAGATTTTTCCTGAACCCATATTGTTCATTTGGGAGTCTTGTCAGGTATATTTTAATTCTTTGATTGATGATTTTCTCAAAGATCTTTCCAAGGGAGGAAAGTAAACTGATTGGCCTGTAATTTGATGGCATCGCTAAGTCCTTATTTGGCTTGGGAATCATGATGATAACAGCTTCTTTCCAAATTTGGGGAAAGTAATTTAGGGATAAACATTTATTAAAAATGTAATTTATTTCTTGGGTGATATTAAACGGCAGGTATTTAAGCATTTTATTGGTGATGTTATCCTTGCCAGGTGATTTCCGGGGATTGAGGTGTTTCAGGATGTTTTGGAGTTCATCAGGAGTCACGGGTTCTAATTTTTCACTGTTCAGATCTGCAGATTTTTGATTTTTTGGCTGGTTTTTCTGATCAAGTCTTCAAAGTTTGAGT
>JAPDSC010130901.1:18993-29546 GCA_026290005.1 Latrodectus geometricus | reverse complement strand
GCTGCTGTGGGTGGATTGAACTTCCAGACTATTCTCTTCATATGCACTTCTCTTTGGATGACTTCCCAATCTATAGACTTAAGCAAGCTGTTTGCACCAACAAAATTCGTGCCGTTGTCACTGTAAACGATATGTGGCCGCCCACGCCTCGCGATGAATCTTCTGAAACACAATAAAAAAGATTTTTCAGAGAGAGACTAAACCAGTTCTAAATGGACAGCCCTAAAGACGGCGCACGTATAAATAACAATCCAGCTCTTAGTCCCGCCTCTTAGTGATAAAGGGCCTGCTAGATCAACTCCAACTACCTCGAACACAGAGGAATCTTTAATCCGATCTTCTGGCAATGATACAGGCACAGTCTCTATGCTCTTGGAACTATGTCTCTTGCAGCGAATGCATCTGGGTATAATTTTACGGACAGTCTTCCTAGCGCTTATAATCCAAAAACTTTCTCTTAAGTCCAGGAGTAAATTATTCATACCACAATGCAACAGATTTACGTGACGTTCATGTATCAAAAGTTCAACTAATTTGCTCTTTCTTGGTAACAAAATCGGAGTTTTGAAATTCTCGAAATCTTTCCTCTCAGTCAATTTTGTTTTGACTCTTATAATTCCTTCACTATCTTCTACATAGTTGATGTTTTTTAGACTTCTTA
Source organism: Latrodectus geometricus (assembly GCA_026290005.1). Lineage (NCBI taxonomy): Eukaryota > Metazoa > Arthropoda > Arachnida > Araneae > Theridiidae > Latrodectus > Latrodectus geometricus. The sequence goes on along the minus strand of JAPDSC010130901.1, from coordinate 28,885 downwards.
GATATTCACTTGTGAAATATACTTTTTGTACAATTTTCACCAGGATCTTTTCGGCTACATTTATTTCTTCTACTGATAATTCACCCTTTAAGCGTTCTTGCTGATATCCTTTACAGTTAGAAATAAATCTTTTTGCCCATGCAACCATTCTTAGAATTTTCTTGTAGCTGGAAAAGTATCGTAAAAACCATTCGCTGTCGGGGGGATCATTAACTACAAGTGTAATCTTAATCTTTTCCTGAATTGCTTCTTCATTACTTTGTACATTGGATTTAGGCCACTCCCGTTCCACTTTAGACAACCATTCCGGTCCCTCCCACCAACGGGAGTTAATCAATTTTTAAACAGAACAACCTCTTGAAGGCAAATCTGCGGGATTAATTAACCCTTGAATGTGTCGCCAATCTTCTATGCTTGAAAGATTTCGTATTTCTTTCACTCGATTTTGTACAAAAACTCCCCATGGTTCTTCATGACAAATCCAATATAACGCTGTGGCAGAGTCAGTCCAAAAATATTCTTTAACATCTTTCAAGTCCAAAGCTTTCTTCACGAAATCCGTAATCCTTACTCCAATAGTACAAGCCATCAATTCTAATCTAGGAATAGACATCTTCTTTAATGGTGAAACTCTTGATTTAGCCAGTATCAATCGCACATAAATATTTCCCTGCTTTACACTTCTCATGTAGACTACCGCTGCATAAGAGAGTCCAGAAGCGTCACAAAATATATGCAAGGAAACTGATGCCGGCTCTTCAATTATTATACGTCTAGGGATTTTTAGATGTTCCAAGAGGTGTAGGTCTTTGAACCAATTCCAGAATTTGACACAGACTTCTTCCGACAAATTAGAGTCCCAACTTAATTTTGCTTTCCAACTTTCTTGCAACAATAATTTAGGATATAATGTAACTGGGCTTGTAAATCCTATTGGGTCAAAAATCTTTTGGGCCACTGAAAGTAATGTTCGCCTAGTCAAAGACCCTTTTAGTTCCGAAATATTAACTTTGCAAAACAAAGTATCTTCTCTTTTGTCCCAGAACAGTCCCAAAACCGATGTTATTTCACTTTCCTTTTCTAGTTCTTCTAAGCTGTTTGACTCCCAACCTCTTAATTCCATTTTTGCTTCAGCCATTAACTTTGTAGATGTTTCAACAAACTCTTGAAATTTTTGCTTAGATTTTACTGAAGTTACACAATTGTCCACGTAAAATGATTTCTTTAATTTCTGTGCTATTTCTTTTACCTCAGGAGCTGCATTGTCTAAATGATTCTGTATCACTGCCCCCAGTATGAAAGGAGAGCTTGTAACCCCGAAAACTACTCTTTTATTTCTCAAAACTTCAATAGTCTTTTTAGAGACATCTCTCCACCACAGAAATCTAAGAAAATTTCTATCTTCTGGACAGACTGAGATTTGCAAAAATGCCTTCTTTATATCAGAGACAACTCCTATTTTATTTTCCCTGAATTTCAATAAAATATTGGGTATGAGCTCAAGGGTGTTTGGCCCTTTTTCTAAGGCTTCGTTTAGTGAACAATGGCCTTTCACTTTACTTGACGCGTCAAAAACTGGTCTAACTTTGGTGGTTACATGGTTTCCTTCTTAGAAGACTCCTCTATGTGGCAGGTAATAAGACGGTTTAGTCAATTCTTCAGGGGGTACTACTTCTATTATGTCTTCTCGCAGCCATTCTTCTAGAACTGCATTGTAAGCTTCATATCTATTTCGTGCAAGTAATTTTTCTGTAGTCTTTTCTAACCTTTTCTCACACAGAATTCTGTTATCGTGCAGATAATCTTTACATTTCCAAGGAAGTTTTACCTCATATCTACCATCTTCAACCGTCATTGTCTTTATAAGATTTTCTCTCACAGCATTCTCTAGTTCTAGTTTGTTTTGTGGCTCATAAGGATCTTGAATACCTATAGACTCTAAATTCCATAAATCACTAATATTGCTACTCTGGTTTAGAAGTGAAGTGGCTGTAGAAGCTTTGTGGTTGGTTTTCACTTTTCCCATTACAACCCAACCAAGTCGCGTTTCCATTGCAACAAGACCGCTTTTGAGATCTATTATTTTTCCTGTGTACAAAGCACCTGCATGATCAGCCCCAATTAGCGATTCCATTTCTGTGTCTTTTTCTCCAACGTCAGTCAAGAAAATATTATTTTCCAATAATTCCGCAATTATTGTTCCATTTTTGACGCAAGGAATAGTTCCACAAATGGTAGGCTGATCTAGAACTTGAATGTTGCAAGAAAATTCACTATTTATGTTCATAAGTTTCATGTCATAGCACCTGTGCTCATTTTTAGAAACCTTTCCTCCGAATACAATATGTGTCAAAACTTCTGTTTTGCTCGGCAATACGCCCATTTCATCAACAACTTTCTTTAGAACGTAGGATCGCTGAGAACCCTGATCAATAAGGGCTCTGACATTACGCCTTTTTCCTTGAGATGCAATGGTCACTATCAACGTTTGCAGCAATACTTCTTTAGTTTGACACAAATTGGATATAGAACTACTTTCTGCTTCTACGGCTTTTTCTTGAATTTTTATTTTCGTAGGCTTAAAATCCGGACACATAATAATATAATGTTTCTTACCGCAACATATGCATTGTATTTTGCAGCGGCAGGACTTGGCTCTATGCCCGATCTTCAAACATGCATAACAACATTTTTTGGATTTTAAAACATCCATTCTTTCTTCAAGTGACATTTTTTGTCCATAGAAACAGTCTTTGCTTAAATGTGACTTGCCGCAAAATGCACATAATACTTTGTGATCATCTTTATTACCAACAAATAAATCACTGGCAGTTGGCTGAGTCAATTCTGTTTCGATAGGTCTGTGTTTCTTCAAAATATATTCATTGTGTTTTATTCCTGTTTTAGCTAATGAAATTCTTTCTTCTCCTTCTACCTCAGCTCTTAAAAAAGACAGTAAATTATTTAATTTCTTACTATAGGATTTGTCTTCTTCATTAAGGTTCGGATTTCTTAACCAAATTCGAAGAACATCTTCCGGTATACAAGATTCCACCAAAGGAAATAACATTGCAGCGTACTTGTCGGATGTCATTCCTATTGATTCTAAAGATCTCAAATAAGATTCTAATTTATCATACAAATTAATGATGTTTAATTTAGATTTGTTATTTGTAGCATTTTTAATCACAAGTCCTAAAAGTTCTCTAACATAATATTCAATAAGCAGCTCTTCTCTTCCAAACCTATTTTTCAAACTCTCAAGGGCTTTATTATAATTTTCTGCTGTAGGTGGGTAACTATCTATTATTTCTTTTGACCTAGTACCAGGAATCATACATTGAATAAGATACTGGAATTTGTCTTCTAACTCCATATTTGGATCATCATGAATTCTTTTAAATTGGCTCCAAAACATTAACCAATCTTTGATCTCACCGCCAAATCTCATTAATTCTATCTTTGGTAATTTTAATTTAGTCTTTTCAATATTTACAATACCTGAAGTAATTCTATTTGAAAACAATTTATCTTTTAAGAATTGTAAACGGCTTCTCATCTCGTCAAACTTTTGTATATATTCTTCAACGTTTTCAAATTCGTCAGCGTATTTCATTTGTTCCGAATCTTCTTTTAACAACATTTCCAAAATAATTTCATCAATGTCATGCATATCGTTAAATACTCGTTCTAATGAATTAAATTTTATTTGAATATCTTCTACCTTTACGTTTTCATCATCGAAAAGTGTCTTGATACTTTTGTACAATTTGGTAAATGATGTACGAATCGGTGTTCGCTTCTTAACGTGAGCCTGAACATCCATCATGTCGCGCACTTTCGATATGAATGCCAAAAAGGTTTCAATTCGAAACAAAAAAACGTTTATAATTACACTGAGATCACGTCCGGGTCACCAAACTGTTAGATATGACTAAATTTAACCAATTTTGTCTCTTCATAACTATTTTATAGTAATAAATGACATTAGAATATTCTAACACACAACCATTATTTATTTTATTTTCATCCGTATTCTAAAAAACAAAACAAAACGTTGCCAATCACTCAAAGTGAAGTATTAATTTAGAAAAAACATAAAACTCAAACGATTTATAGTAAAATACAACAGTTGTAGTCCTCAAATAATATTTATAGATTAGCTTCAGTTAACATTTCAATTTAAAGTAATTATTGTTCTTATATTTACTTTACATTAAAAAGATTAATTCTTTTATTTCTAACCGAATATAATATTATATTTATATCTAAATTCTCCCACTGTGATTATAATTTTAACTATAACCTGCAAATAGTATGAATCAATATTAATTGAAAAGTTAACATTTCCGTTTATTATATTATTTCTGAGTACCTTGTCTCTTATATTTACTTAGTTTTTTATAATATATTTAACTATTTTATCAATTATATTTACTTTTCTTTATAAAGTTTTTAAAATCATATTTTTATGGTTTCAATTTAGATCGATATCAGGAAAAGGTTTCAAATATATTCATTTTTTATTTATATTTTAAAGGCACGTATTTTGCTCATTCTTTTGTTAATCACTAGATGGCACCACTAAATTATTGCTAAATATTGAACTTTTTTAAGACTCGAAATTAAAAATACTGTTGAAGTTCATTTTGTTAATAACCGATTCCATAGGAAAAAACCAAAGCATCAGTTTGAGAAGCTATCTTCTATTGATTGGAAACATTAGCATCTTCACAATAGAGCAAAATAAAAAAGACAAGACAAAATATCCACTTTTTGGTTACTTTTAATCAACAAAGACGATTTAAATGTTTTTTTTTTTTATTTATTTATTTATTTGTACATAAGTTTGCCCATTTTTTGAAGGAAAAATAAAACGAAAATTAAGATAATTATCTCCCTCTGTCTTCATATATTATCAAAAATATTCTGATGCACACTGGTTATCATCAATTGAGGAAAATTAATAAAAAATGTCAATAGCGTAAAAAGTTATGAGGGGAATTTAATCAAACTTATACACATTTCTCAACACATAAGAAGATTACATAAAATGATATCACCAGACAATCAACGTGTTATAGAAATTAGCATATGTATACAATGAACAAATAGGAGGTGTAAGTCTGGTATAGGAAAAGTACCTTTTGTATTGTGTATGATTTCCCCGAGAAGCAATACAGCACTTACAACGTTGTGTGATACTCTCAATAATACGGTTTATTAACTGCCTAGGAAGTGCGAGGCATTGCTCTTCCAAAGCAGTAGAAAACGTAGTTAGGTTCCTAGGTAGAGGACAACGAACAGCTACACGTCATTTTAGAACGTCCCAAAAATGCTCGATTTGCTAAAGATCCTGTGATCGAGCAGGCTACAGCATGAGCTCAATTGTTTCCTGCTCAAGATAAACATCCCAGATGCGAGCCTTGTTTGGTAAAACATTGTCATCCTGTAGCACGAAAGCATCATTATTGCACCGGTATAAGAACGCATATAAGCGTCCAGGATGTCATCTCTATAGGTATGAGTATTAACATTTCCACAGGGAAAGACAGGGAGGACTGTTCTTCTATCCAAGGAGATACCACCCCAAAGATAGACTCTGCCTTATCCTTATTGCATCTCTTTCAAGATGTTTGATAGAAGAAAAGAGTTCCACGTTCTTTCCAAATGAAAATGCACCTACTATCGCTTTTGAGTCTAAACCTGGACTCATCCGTAAAGAGAAAAAACCTCCAATGATCAAGCGTCAAGTGTACATGTTTAAGTGCACATTGTAAACGTTCCCACCTATGGCATGACGTGAACGGGACACAAGTGACTAGTCTCTTCACATAAATACCATTTTCATTTAAACTTCCATGCACAGTTGATCTGGATACCAACTTTCTGTAGCTTGCAACAAAGGAGTATCTAAGTTCAGCAAGAGTTGCGATTCTATTTCTTCGTGCGCATAATGGCAAATATCGATCGTCAGCATTCATAGTACCACTTGGCCGTCCTTGGCTGAACTTCCTATCCAAAGTTATCCATGATTAGAAATTGTTTTCAAAGTTTAGGAATCACAAAGAACACAAATTCAGCCATTTTTATCTGACTTTGTGACAATGGATCACCATCGAAATTGTTCAGCTTCTTTTAATATCAAATACAGCTAATGAATTCCTCAGTTTAAAAACTGTATTTTATAAATTCCACCTCTGCATGCTAGAGAATAATATGTATATACAGTTTAGAACTCCGATTTTTAAAAAATTATCAAAAAAAAATTGATTAGTCATTTTATAATATTTATGTACAAAAATAGGAAATTATAATCTAATTTTCAATATTTAAATTAAAATCAATTAACTAATAATTAACTTAATGCGAGTTAATATATAAAAATAATGCTTTTCATTCATATTTAGTAAATGTAATATGAAAAATTTTGCAAACAAAATTTTTACCACTTTCATAAAATGATAGAGAGGTGTTTTCTTCAAATATCATTACTTTAAAAATCAGCCAACAAATTTCTCAATTTAGCTAATGAATTTCTCACTTATTATCATCAATATTATAAATTAGTATTTTTAGTGAACAGAATATTAAAAATTTAAAATCTTAGTGATTTAGAGATAGTAAAAATTAATTTATACAGGATATTTTATAATAGCTATGAATAATAAGATATTAGTTATCAATTATTACGTAGAAATGAGTTTTTGATAAAGAATAAAATTTTTGCTTCTCCAACTAGAATAAAATTTATTATAAGAAAGAAGTTTCAAGATAAAGTATTGAAAAAAATGAATTTGCTACTATTTCATTATACCTCCCCCCCCCCTCCAATCCATCATCCAAGTGATTGCTAAAGAGCTTTTGTCAGAAAATAATTTTTACATTTAAATAAGTTTTGTCAATAAATGATAATTATTTAGTTTGTAAAACGTTTGTACTACTTTTTATACGTTTGTACTACTTTTTATTTTTCAGCAATAATCAGCTTTGTCTAATTACGTTGAAGAACGAATTTGTTTCTTGGAAAGATATTATAGTTGCATTTAGCTAATGTTATCTCACATTTTGTCTTGACGTGAGCTGTTTCATTCTAAAAATATTCAAATTCATATATCGTCATGTGGAAACGAAAACTTTTAAGTTACACAGCAGATTTTAAACTAGAAGTTATAGGAAGGACAAATATAAAATATGAACAACAGTGCGAACGTAAGGGTGCAAAATAAAGCATGCGCAGTACAAAAGTATCCAATGCGCAGTTCGAAAATAAACCATTTCTTTCATTTAGTTATTAACATAACAAATACATTTTATTTTTAAAATATGTTTAATTTTGTTTTAGAAGTTATTTAAAACTAATTAAACTTTGTATAGAATTCAACTTGATATAGAATTAACTAATTAAACTCAATATAGAGTAATATAAAAACTAACTTACTAGTTATTAAAAGAAAATACTAAACTAACTAATATGGCGGTGGTGAATCCAAACAGATCTTTTTCAATATTTTCTGTGCAATTCATTATATTTTTAATCATAATGAATATTTTTTATTTTATATGACATCCACATAATCAGCAGTATAATTTTCGACTATTCGCCGCGAATCATGCGGCGCCATTTTTTTTTTTTTTTTTTTTTTTAAATTCGAAAAAAAAGTTTTGCTAATAATACGCCGCTACGGCTTATATACAGGAAAATATTATATTAATTCTAGATTTGGAAAGACTCGTTTTCGAAAATCTGCTTCTATTTCTACCATTCGGTGTGCTGCTTACAAGCGTCTTCTAGTTTCTGTTTAGTGGCACTGCCCTCGTTTTCGTAATGGCCCGTTTAAAACGAAAGTGGAACCAATTTGAAACTAGTACATGAAAATTTTATTTATAATGGTTTCTGTTTCTGCTGTAGGTTTTGTTATTCAGTATTGATTAGCAAATATAAGTTAAATAAATCTTCAATTTATTTTAAATATCTGAATAAAATGCTTTAGAAATTCTCTTCTGGTGCAGAATTTTTTTATCATAGACCATATTTTAATATCGATATGTGAGATGACCTAATTTTAATCGACGTTTCAAGGTAAACAAGCTATGAACAAGTGCTAGAGACAGAGAGTGTTGGAGGCGTAACTTTCTTTTTTTCCCCCTGTTTTTTTACCAATCCTGATGACTTTTGCTGCTATCTCAAGTACAACTTGTCTTTGTTTTGTAAACGGCCTTGACGCGAAAATGCGAAAATCTTCATTGCAGTTTTCTTCGTTGGGACAGAAGTCGTGTCTTTCTTTTGCTGGTTGTGTGAATACCTCTAACATTTACAAATGTTTTCCTACCTTGATATTCCCGATGATCAATACCGTAGTTTGATCACTGTTTTCTTCCAAATGGAATCCTGCCGGGATTCTGTTTCAAAAGTCTTATACAATGATATGTCATTCCAGGGCTTGGCTGCTATTTCGTTCACGCTATTGAACGATAATGAAAACGATATACCATCTCCTAGGATGCTGCATAGGGCAGCCTTGACCGGTAACGTCTATCTTTTGAGGCGAGCTTTGTATTCGGGAATACCTGTCGATGTTAAAGATGAGGTAATTTACTTTGAACTAAAATTATGAAATGAATTCAAATTATTTAATATTAGGAATGTATCATAGAATTTATGGAATCAAACAAATAGAAAATTAAAAAAAAAAAAAGAGAGAACTTTTAATACCAAAATTAAATAGTGTGACATTCATAAAGCATAGAATATACTAACATAAAGCACATTCCTTTAAATAAGTCTCATATCATTAGATTTATCCTTTTTTTAATTTTTTGAACTGTGTGAATATTTTTTATACCAAATTATAATTTAAAGTATCATATTAAATATAAATATTTAATTTATAATGGAAATCATATTTATCTTGGCTTATAATATAAGCATACATTTTTCAGAATTTGATACAATAAATTCAATTTTTACTGCTTAGATATTTTATGTGTTCGATTAAAAAAAATAACTAATTTAATAGTGCATGAAATAATAGTGTGAAAAATTGGTTCCATAATTTAAGTCATTGTTCTTTAGACTTTGATCAAGTTATCAAATCATCTTAAAAGATGACTTTTATAAGATCATAGTTCATTTTAGATAAAGTTCTGTTCTAACATTCTCATGTTTTTTTTATTTTATTTTATTTTATTTATTTTTTTTTTTTTTTTTTACTTTTGAAATAGCTATTTTTTCTTATCAGTGTTTTGTCAGTAAAGCTTTTATCAACAAATTAATCCTTAAAACAAAATTTTATTATATTTCAAGTAATCAATTCTAGAAATATTTTTCTGTGATTCTTTTTTTAAAAGCAATTTTTCTACGATTAAATTGCTATTAAAATTGAATAGTAATTAATTTCTCCTAGAATTGTTAAATTGAAAAGCTTACTTTTAACAATTTTAAAGCCATTCATATGAAGGTTAACAAAAAGTAACTGAACTAATCTAAGGTTGGTTTACAATTTAAATATTACAATAATTTTGATCTAAATATTTGAAAATTTTGCTTAGAAGATTTGAAAAATATAATTCCATTTATCTTATTTTGTTTAATGTTATAAAATTCACAATCATTGTTTCTTACTAACTGATTTTAATCTTTTTTGACAAAAATATTAGCATTATGAATAAAAATTATAAATCTTCTCAATTTTTATGAATTATTTTTAATTAGTAACACTGGATAATGTAATTCTCTTATTACTCTACACTACTACTTACAGTAATTATTATCATTAAACATTTAGTTATTATCTTGTAGAAATTTAGCTTCTAAATTTGTTTTAATGCATTTATATGACAATATAATTTTTTTTTTTTTTTTACCTTTAATATACTTAACATTTACATT
>JAPDSC010130901.1:0-13993 GCA_026290005.1 Latrodectus geometricus | reverse complement strand
TAAGTTATTTGTTAAGTAAAAGTTTCTAAAAACAATTTTTGTCAAATTATTTTATTATGTTAACATATTGAGAAGGGTTAAATTCTATCACTTGCATAAAATATTCATGTATTGGCAAAAACGGTTACTTTTTTGTATACTTCTTATTTTTTAATAAATTACATGTTGGTTTATCCTGATCTTACTTCAAAAATTATTTCAAAACATTGAAAAACTCACTATAAGTACTCCTAAAAAACTCAAGAAAATAGTAGGAGTACTGTTGTTTAGATTATGTATTAGTTATTAATACTGTTGCAACTAAACATGAAATTGATATCTTATCCTGTTGCTAATTAGTAGGATTAATTGGAAACTTCATATAAAACATTTCTTTTTCCGGCATTTACTGTATTGTTTTGTTGATCAACTTACAAACTGAAATTCTTAGACTCCAAAGATTGAAGACTAAAGCAATTGTAGGCTTCATTACTGGTCACTATCATTTCAGGAAACACCTTCATACAATGGGGCAGTTTAAACAGGAACCAATTAGTACGAAATGCCACGCAGGGGTAGAATCATCTCATCATATCCTATATGAGTGTGATGATCTTGCCCTTACAAGATTCACTACTCTAGGTAATCCATATCCTAAAGAGTTACACCTAAACTCCATTGAGGGCCTATCAGACTTTATAAACAAAGTAGGTGACCCAAGACAATGGAACTAGGAAAAAAATTGGGCTTGGAGCCTGGTACAAAATGCAACAATGCAGAGGTGCCACATATCTGACAAGCTCAAGAGAAGAAGAAGAACAACTTAAAAAAATATTATCAAAACCATGCCCAATCAATGGTTAAATAAATTTATCCAGCTTTTAAAATTATTTCATATAATTTATTCAATGTTCTAAGCCCAACTGAAAGGAATTTTTTCTTACTTAATTTCTGTTTTAAAAGTCTACTTTTGCTTCAAATATTAGATTTCTCCTCAGTTTTAGTTTATATTTAAATTAACTTTTTTAAGGGAAATTATTAATGTAGGAAAATTCTTCCTGAAATTTATGAGTACCGTTGATCTAACATTAATTCTCTGTTATTTCAGCATTTAATGTATACTTTCTGTCAAATTGTTCATAGCAATGTATTATATCAAAATGTTATTATTAAAAACTCTCAAGTTACCATTAATATTCATGTTAACTGGGTATTGATTTGCCAAAATTAACACTACATGTTTTTTGAACATTAAATTTTAGAATTAACAATAATTCTTCTGTTTTAAATTTTTACAAATATTTGTATTTTGTTAATGTTTGTATACATGTGAGCAGTAAATATATTTTCTAATTCAAATGGTATTTCTTGGTTAACAAAATATTGGAAGAATTGGATAAAAACTTCTAACAAAGTAAATCATTAGTGAAGAAACTGATATTTTGTATTAAGCTCTATTATTTAGAATTGTAAATATTTCTATAAGGAAAATATTAATAATAAATTTGCTCAATTCAATATTCAAAATTTTTTTAGTTTCTATTACCACAAAGTCTCTTAATTAGAAAATTAATTTAATGTTGAATTGTGATAAAAATAATTGGGGGAATAAATGATTTTTATTAGACATTTTGCATCTAATCTGTTGACTGTTTATGAATCATTTGTCTTCAGAATTTATAAATTTTGAATGTCTATTCTCAAAGCTTGTGGAAGATTTAGAGAAAATTAAAATATTTGTATGAAAACATTTATTTCAACACTGTTACCTAATAAATTTTTATAATTTTCAATGTAACTTCCAAATATTGTCTTAGTTCTCTGGCATTCAATATATTTAACTTATTAAATGTGCTTATCTATTTTAAATTTATAAAAATTAATGTCCTTTAAAATAAAAATTGTTTTATTTATAACTTATGAAGAGGAAATATTTTAATTTTAAGCTGAGTAAAAATGGTGTTTAAAGTGAGACAATTATTACTTATGTTAGTATTTATTATTACTAATCTGTCAAAAATTTAATTTGTAATAAATACTGCTTTTATCCTTTTTTGATATTCAAATATTGAATTAATTCAGCATTGTTATTAGAAATCTTCTGATAGGTAACTAATTATAAATGTACCTGGCAGTAACATAATGGATTAAGACTAATAATTTCTTACTTCCAGCATAAACTTTAAATTACATTAATCAAACAAGTAAATAGTTGATATTTCTTAAATGTTGCATTAAAATATTGAATTTCTTTATAGATTCATAACTATAATGTACTTGTATTTTAATGTAGCTCATAGATGCTTTTCTTCACATTGTCTTTTACATTACATATGTAAATTGTGTTGCATTTTATATTGATAAAGTATGCTGTTCAATAATTATGAACATAAATTTAGTATTTAGTTTTATTTTCTTCTTTAATGAATTTTTGTGCTATTTCATCATTATCTTACCAGTTACATTTGCTTATGTTGTAGAGAAATCTGATCACATTTGTGTCAAATGTAATGATGTGTTCAACAATGATGCAAATTAATTTAAACTCTATCATTTCAATGTTATTAATATATTTTAATACAGTCTTTTTCTGCTTTTGTATAAATTATGAATGTTTAAACAATGTTACCTGTATGAATATTGTTTTTTCCACTTTGTGAAAATGTGACTTTTACAGGATGGTTGTACACCATTGTATAAAGCATCACATAAAGGATATTTACATATTGTTAAAATACTACTGTCAAATGGAGCATATCATGGTTGTTTGAAGGTAATTTTTCTGTATAAATGATATTCATAAATTTTGAAAAATTAAATGCATGGTCATATCTGAATTTTTTTTGTTTTGTATTTAATAAACGTTTGCTAATATTTACCATTATTTTAAGTTACAAAAATATTTTAAAGTATTAGGATGTTTGTTGAATAAAAATGTATTAATTTATTTTGATAAAAAACATATTATTTTGAAATTTTAAATTTTGATATCTATAATCTGAAAGTTAAAACATAATATTCTACTCTAAGATATGTTAACTCTACTAATTACTTTAATATTTTAATATTGTAAGTTTGTATTTTTATTTTTTTATCATTAGTTTTGATAAATCTGTACAATATATGATATTACTGCCAAAATATTAATAATAAAAATATGTGGATTTTATTTTTTTCAATTTTTAAAATTAATATGCTAGTCATTTTTAAAATTGATAAGAGTTTGAAATCTGTGTACAGTACTTTAAAATAAGTAGGTCTGGTTCATCATTTTGTTTTTATGAACCATATGAAAGTTCTATTGATTCCAAAGACTATATATTTTAAGATGTTGAGTAAATTATTGAGATTCTGAGATGAGTTTTATATGCATTCATAAATAATCCAAGAATGACTTTTTTTGATGGAATAATAGATCTCTTTCCACTCATTAATACTTATACTTGAACACGCCTGATATAATCTATTGTATTCAAGAACTGAATTTGCTTTCTGAATTCTGGTCACCAAACTAGTAGCTGAATGGTTGGGGCTCTAGTCATCGATTCAACAGTTCATGGGTTTGAATCCCACCTTGATCTTGGATGCTTATAGTAGCTTAGAATCCACTTTATACTCTAGGTCCTGGCCTAATTAGCCCTTATGTGGGAAAAATGAGTAACAAACTAATGGCTCAGAATTCTGATATTATTATTTCTAATTCAAAATAAAACTAAGTTAAATTATTCAATATTCACTTTTCTTTTATTGTAATTAAATTACTGACAATGTTGAAAGATATTAAATTAAATTTCAAAAAGAAAAAAAAAGAAAGAAAATTGCAAAATTCTTTTGAAGACATAAATTTATGTTTATAAGGTGTGACTAGTGTACAAAGTCGTGCCATAACTCTCAATGATATGTGATTTTACATGAATGTATCAAATTATTCCAAGAATAATTAGTAATAGCATAAAAATTACCTTAAAATTGCTTAATCCTTATTTTTATTTAAACTTTGTTTATGAAAATAGTCACTTTTGTTTAATAAAAAAATTTATTTTGATTCTTCTAATTTTGTTTAAGAATTTAACACTGGATTGTTACTTTCAACACATATAATTTAATATCTATTATTCACAATCACTTATATGTTACTATTGTATATTCAAAATTATTAAGCAATGCTTATTTAATAATTTTTAATTGTTTTGAAATACTGTTAGTATTTAAATATGATTAATTGTAAAGTAAAAAAATCCTGAAATTTTACAGAATGGTGAAACTCCACTTCATGCTGCTGCTTACTTTGGTCACATTGATGTAGTAAAACTTTTAGTAGAATCTGGAGCAAATCCTTTATTGCCAAATTCTGTAATTATATTTTTACATTTCTATTAAGATTTTAATTATTTTGACATGCTTTTTTAAATTATCCTTTAAATACACTGCGTTTCTTCGTAAATATTAAGTTATAATCTGTAAGATTGGAAAAAATGGTAAAAATTTATTTTTACCATTTTTAGATATTGAAATCACTACAAAAATTGAGTATTTGTTGCATGTAAAATTGTCAACATTAAAAAGTTTCTAAAATTAATTATTTTTTATTTTGAATATATAATTAGTTTTAACTTTTATAAATAAAATTAATCAAAACAAAACTACATAATAAGTTCATTATAACAGAATTATTTAAAATTACTTCAAAGAAAATGAAAACAAATCAATACAACAGTTAAAATATTAGCAGACCACATAAGACCATTGTCATTCTTTTTTTATTTTTAACTGACTATTTGTTTAGTCATTTCTGATGTGGTATTTCTAATTACAAGATTTTAAATAATATATCTGGCAAATTTCCACCTTGACAGTCCATGCTGCTGAACTCTCATGCATTCTTTCAAGCGTGTCTTGTGGATATTGTTGTATAAGTCTTCCTGAATGTTGGGATAGTTGCAATACACTTTCAATTTCAAAGAATCCCAAAGAAAAAAAATTACACTATAAGTCTTTATATGCGAGTCTGTTGAGATACGCCTTACAGGAAACATTTGCCTAAAAAATTTCATGATAATATTTACTGTGTGTGGGATGACACAATTTAGTGGAAATTGGGTATCTTGTAATTGTGTTGCTCCTAAAGCCATTTGGAGAAACTCTTTCAGCACAGAGTTTTAGTCTGGCTTAACTGTTTTAAGAAACTGCTCCTATAGCAGTGCAAGAAGGCCTTTTCTACCCCTGACAGAAAGGAGAGAGTCATTTTCACCCCACTTAAGTGCTGAAGATTTCTCTGTCACCCTTAAAGGATACAGATTTGTTATCTCGCACTGAGAGTACCTTAATTTTCACAAAAATATTTATGTGATTAATACTTACCAAGTTATTCAGGGTTAAAAATTGCGAAATGCTACAATTTCTGTGTCATTGAAAAACTCACTCTTATAAATGTGAAATTGCATAATTCAAGGAAACAATCAACAGGCTATAGTTGAATTTTTTTTTGTAACAACTAAAATTAGAAATATTCTGTGCATGCTTAAGAATATATGCTGAAATAATAAGACATGTATGAAACTATACCTCTGTATCCTATATATGAAAGGCATACCTATTTGTTTCATCGGCAGTAAAGTTTAAAGTATCTGAGAAAAAAAATAAAATTCATGATCATGAACTAAATAATTTGTTAAATATTTAAGCCTTGTGTATATTTAC
Source organism: Latrodectus geometricus (assembly GCA_026290005.1). Taxonomy (NCBI): domain Eukaryota; kingdom Metazoa; phylum Arthropoda; class Arachnida; order Araneae; family Theridiidae; genus Latrodectus; species Latrodectus geometricus. Next base: position 8,314 of record JAPDSC010130901.1, on the reverse strand, counting down.
AAATTATGGATTTGTCATTAGTTTAAGCATTACGTCAATCAAAATTAAATAATACAGAGAATAAATGAAATCAGATTCAATCAAAGCAATCAGAACAGAAAAAGTGAAGTTTTCTTCTAATTTATCCAATAACTTTCTAATTCCTTAACTGTTACAATGTGAAGCCATTGAAAATATTTTTTCAAGTGATGAAAAGGCAAGTGGCTCTAATAAGAAAATTTGCTTTAGTGAGAATGAATGTTTTGATTTTAAAAAAAGCGAAAAAATCCATTTTTCATCAAAATTGATAATTTCCCTGTCGTTTTGATTTTTAATCACAAAAGAGCAGCAATTACATCACCCTCAACTGCCTGAAAAAATTTGAGCTCTTGAAATGGAGGGATGAAAAAATTAATCATGCTGAATATACTTCATTTGGTAAAAAGCTCTGCCTAAATTTGGTCATGTATGATTTGTTGTGGATAGTTGATGGATAGCTAGTAGTTATCTACTCTGTGTGAGTGATGGTGGACAAGTTTGTTGCAAAGTAATGTTCCAAATTAGCAGTTAACAGCAAGTCAATTTTCCTGGTTAAAGATAAGGGTCAATGATGCCTACTTGTGAAATGGCACACCACACTGCGGGGCAATCTGAGTGCAGAAGTCTCTAGTGAATTTCTTTGGGGTTCGTTTTATTTCATCGTATTTTGCTTGGTTACACACCCACTGAGCTGAAAATATACCTTATCAGAAGAGAACTCGTTAGCATCATGAGATATGGTTTCAAGTATGTCTTTACAAGATGTTCTTCATATTAAATTATCCTTTTCCCGACGGATGCTCGACCATGCACAGTTTACTTGAGGAAAAAAAATTCAGTAATGAAGAGTATTATGGAGAAAGTATCTTGAAATGCCAAGAGCAAGTGCTTGTTTCCGAGCTGAGCATTTTAGAGATTGCAGTACTGCAGTTCTAACTCATTTGACATTCTGTGGTGTTGTAATTCTCAAGTTCTCTTTGTGTAGATGGCACATCCCCTGTTCTGAATGCATTTACCCAATGTAACTGATTGCTATTTAGGAACACATCTGTGTGGGGTGACCTGAAAATCACAAATTATAAGCAAACTGCATTGCAATGGTTGAGTGGGAATTCTAGAAATACACTTCAACACAAAACAAGTGCTCTTTGTGTGTTCGCCACATTATGGCAACTAAACATTAGATAAATACAAATATCCAGTCCATCACTAAAAACCACATCCCCTATCCCTCTCTTAAGTAAATAGTGCCAACACATCATAAATTCTAAAAATGCAATTTACATTGCTCCACCTTGTTTTATGAATAAAAACATTTATTTTATCTTTTCCCTTCATACTAAGTTCTGTCTATTTTTCCTTCAATAAACAAAATTTATTATTTTTAGTTTGGTTTATATTCACTACTTCTGAAATATCTACTCATTTTTCTTACAGTAAATAAATTGAGCTCAGTATAAATTTTACTGGATGTCTTAAGTTGCTCATATTCATTATTCTAAATTATATAACCATATTTTTCAAAATTGCTATTTTAATATTATAAACTGCTCGTAGGTAAGTTTTCCTCTAAACATTTTTAAACATTGTCTTGGATTGTTAAAATTTGTTTTAATATAATGACCCTTTTTTTTTATAACAATTTTAGTGATTAATCTATCATCTATAAAATTGAAGCTATTCGCAATTTGATTTTAAGTAACAGTCTTTTTTTTTTTTTTTTTTTTTTTTTTTTTTTAAATATGACTTATTTATTTTCCAATTTTCATCTCAACATTTTCATAATAAAATTTATGTAATTATCATTTGTAAAATGCTAATTGTGTAAATAAAATAACTTACATAATTATCATTTGTAAAGTTATACTATGTTATCAAAATATGATTGATTATCTCTTTTAGTCTAAGGTGCTGCCTTTACAAAAAGCTAAAGAAGGTGGACGTTACTTGGTTGGAAATTACTTATTCAGACTTGCACAGGAATCCAATTATTCTTAAAAAAAATACATCATGACGAATTGTTTGTATTTATTTTACATAGTAAATTGTTTTATATTGTATATTTATTTATTCATGTATAAATACATAACATTTTAGTTATAATCATTGTAAGTACTCCAACTTTTTTATTAATAAATGTTTTTAAATAATCTTGTTTCATTATTTTAATGTTTTAAAATATGCTGATAGTTGAGAAATTTCTATATCTGTAAAACGCCATAAAAGCGGCTATCTTGAAGAGTTAGAATTTTTATATTTAGAAATAAATTAAATAATTGTATAAACAAATTATTCTTATGAATGATACTGCTGTTAAAATGCACTTTGAAGATGTCATTAAATGAACCTTCTCTTAAAAATTCTATCCAGTGAAAGATTAGCTTTCATTTTTTACATTATAATAATATTTCAGATTATAAATTGCATCAGAATGAGAAATGATAATCTTAGTGATATATCAATTTTATTATTTACTCCTAAATGATATTAATTTTCCCTCAACAAAATACTTCAATAGTAATTATTAATTAATGCTATACCGTTTTGTATAAAATGTTTTTAATACCTAAAATATAATTTGGAAGTCAAGCTTTTTTATCTATTTACAAAATTCTGTTTTGAAAATCTATTAAATAATTAACCCCTTCCGGTCAAATGACGCGTATAGCTCGTCATTGGTTTTTCATGCCATCACACAATGACGAGCTACACTCGTCATGCATACTGATGAATATGATAATTAATTTAGTTTAAAATTTCATTTAAATAAAAATTAAATGGTTATTTTATACACACTTATTCATTATTAAATCGTACCAGAAGGGTTAATAGTTGATTAAAAATATGAAACTATACTACTTATATTTATGTGCACAATGCAAATGTGTTGTGTTAACATATTGTAATAAATTCTGCTTAACAACTATTTAATGTTGCATTTTATTGTTATTCTTTGCTCAAGAATTTAATTGATTTGATATTTTCTACATTGAAAGATAAAATTATAACCAATTGTAAATCTTATTATTCATCTCTAAAGAATCTAAAAAATTTTACGAACATGATTGTTCTTACTTTTTTTATTTTATATATATATAATATATATATTCAAGAATACATTAGAAAGTTAAATTATAAAAGTACATATTAATGCTGTTGTTACTTAAAAGCAAAGCTCGCTTGGGTTTACCAATTGATTCTATTATCTGACTTTATAAACAAAAGATTCTATTTTTAGTAGTGGACACTATGATCACAAAGTTATAAGAATAATTATTTGTCTATGTTTATGCACTTGTGTGAAGATATGCTTAATGTGCCATTTTTAAGGTTTTTAATCAGTGACATAAACATTTGTTGGCAAATTTAGAATTTATTTTTTAAAAATTATTTAAATATGCTGAAGGAAACGAAATTTTCAGATAAATGGTTGAAACTGCAAGAGGGAAATAAATGCCTTATTGAAGAGTAGTCCGAAGTGTTGATGTTTATACTGCAGAGTGCTTCGTGTACTAAAGAAATTCGATATTTCAAATATGGGTTTTACACAAGTGCTTGCACATGTAGATGGAAAAAACAAAAACAGTAATAAACTGATACAAAAATCAAACATTATTTACTATCGAGTCATTAGGTTCATCTGAATCCTCAACGTTGACTGTAGTAGTGAATAAGAAATCAGGACTTCCCAAAACGACTTCAGAGAAAATAATTGAAGCTGAGACCATTTTAGTTTTGGTGGCAATAAAAAATAATTATTCTTTTTCATCTTTGAATGATTTAGCAAACATTTATGGAGAAATTTTCGATGATTCCTCCATAGCAAAAAAATCTCAAATTATCTAACAAAAAAAAGACATGTGATTAATTTTGGGCTGGCACTGTACTTCAAAACTCTTATTTTGGATGTCTGCAGTTTATATTTTGTTTTTTCTTTTCGATGAAACTGCAAAGAAATAGATATTTACATATTGCATTGGTATGACAAACAAAGAAAAAATGTCATTTGTTACAGCAAATCACGTTTTTTAAGGCAAGCTGAAGCCAATAAAATAATTAAAATTTAATTGAAAGTAATAGTTTTTATTTAGAAAAGCTAGTGCAGTTATAAATGGATGAACCAAAAGTTAATTTAGCCATTTTAAAGCAAATAAATAGTAAGGAAATATGACTATATTGATTTGGGTATTTGTTACTTATACATAATCCATGAAGCACTATGTTAGGGGATTGAAAAAATTGATGGCAATGTTGATGGATATTCATCAATTTTTCAAATTATCTTTTGCAAAAGGAAAAGATTACCTTTTCTTACAGTTGGAAATGCTTGAAGAAACCTTAGTTTAACACAACTTCCTTTATCATGTTGAAAGCCATTGGTTAACTTTGGGGTGAATTTGTGAGAGAATCATTGAGCAAGGTATGTTTGTAGTCATAATTCCTACAGAATTGAAATCTCTTCTTTCTGATAGATATCTTCATTTTATTTTTTTCTGTTAAACTTTCAAACCATACTTACTTTTAATGCAAAAAGGCTAGCCTTTAGTGCATGTGGTGTACAAGAAATTAAATGAACTTGTTTGCTGTATTATGTTTAAATCCCGAAGAAAAAAAGTGGAGTAACATTGTTATGAATTAGTATTAATTCAGGTTAAAGATTGAAATAAATCATGGTGCAACAGCAATATTGAATGTGCTTACTGATAAAACATAATTTCTACAAAGTGTCTGAAGTTGCTGCATAGCAATTACTAAACATCTGCTTCAAAAACTTTCTTTAACAAATCCATTTCTCAAAGATTTTCAGTGTCTCCTTGTAATAGGAAAAAGTAAACTCAATAATTCATTTAGTTCACTAATTCAACTTAATTCCTCATGTGAATAAAACTTCAGGCATTGATAAGATGACTGAAGAGTGGTTTGGTTTGGTTGGTTGGGTTTTGCGGCGCAAGGTCCAAAAAGGACAAGCTGCACCAGACTGAAGAGTGGATTCTTTACATGTGTGAAGATGCAACTTTGCTTGTAAATGATTAGGGTAATGACCTAAATATCTGCAATTATTGAAATGTTTTTTTAATATAAAAGATGCTGGGAAATATGCAAAATACCCTACTCTTACTAGAGTTGTTTAAACATGTCTGTCTTTATTGAAGGCAAATTCACAACCATAAAGAGGTTTTTCAACAAACAACTCTATTGTGACAAAGCAGAAAATTTCTTATTGTTATTAACAGTTCAATGTTTATGTACTTACTTGCCATGATGTCATTTGAATGTAGGGCAATTCTGTTTTTACCCAAAGAAAGGATGTATTGTGTTCAGAAATCTCAGGCAGAATATGCATCATTTGTAGAAAAATCAAGATGTTACCCAACTAGAGGAGAAAAATATTGAGGAAGACGTAAGTTACTTGTGAAAAAAGTTTAAATAATTTCAACTGTAAGAAAATATATATGAACTTGAGGGGGTAAACAATTTGCTTGATAATCTATGTGTAGCTCAAAAACTTTTGGATGATGCAACCAAGAAAATAGCATAATCTATTATTGATAATAACATGAGTGATGTTAAAGTTGGATAGATGATGATGTTTGCTGCTAATTCAGAGATTGCATATGTTAATGATAAATTAAAAAAGTAACTTAATATAGAGTTTTCAGAACTAAATGCAATACATTCAGAGTTCAAAATGGACATTAATTATATATAAATTTACTGTTATTTAAAGTAGTTATCATAAATTTTCAAAAAATGTTCAATATAATAAAAAGTTTAATTTCTTGATCATTTTTCCAAATTTTACTAATAAAATTCTGAGTTTTTTAATTATTAATAATTGTTTATTGCGTTTTAAAAGTGTTGTATTCACATACTACAGAAATTAATGTGTAATTATGTAAAAAATATTAATTTTGTTTAATTATTGAAATATATCTCGATATTTCTTGAAACTATTGTCATGAAAAAAATTCTACCCTTGTTGCTGTCTTTTCAGTTTTCATAAACTAAGAAACATACTTTATTTTGTAATGCCATTTGGATTATGAATATATTCAACATATAACTTGTCTATTTTTTGTACTTGATCTAATTTTTACAGATTACATGGGAAAATCTGACTATTCAATTACTTTATTCCAATTATATTTAGTATTCAGATAAATAGCATGAACAATAAACAGCATGAGCAAAAGAATTATTTAATGTAAGTGAATACAAATAAACAAATTTCTTTATAAGATTGGATTTTGTCAGCATTTGTTATTTCAGTATGGTTGTACTGGCTTTTTCATTTTTGCCCTTATAAACCTCCAAAATAATATTTTACAACATGTTAAATGTCTTATGCAATATTGTTAGGAAAACAATCACTTTATTTGGGCATAGTAATAAGTATTGATGTTTTGTTTATATTTTAATTACACATCTATTAAATTTGCCGTAATATTTACATCAATGTTCCCACATATGTCCATTAAATGCACAAACTTTTTCCTGGTATTCTAAAGTTTTCTTTTAAATTAGAATATACAAAAAATTTATTTGCATACTTGGTATATGTTCATAAAAATGTAATTTCCAACAGGACTTCTTTAATATCATGAAACAAGATTTTGCAAGATTTAATAAATTTGTACTTGAGGGAAAAAATGTTTATGGTAATGATGAAATAATTTGAAATGCTGAAGACATCAAATGTGACATAATTTTCATAATTAGCATCTTACCTTGAGAAATAATAAAACTATACATTTTTTTAAATGTTTCATTTCTTGCTTTAAAAACTAATTTAATGAATTTATTGAGAATGCAATTTAATTTTAAGATTTCCAATGTTTATTGCAAAATATGTAATTATTCCAAAAGTATTTCTATTAATTCGCTAATGAAGATTCAAATATTTCATTTCTGGCTTTCCAAATATACACCAGTTGCATTTTCAAACTTTTTATTAAAATATCTAATATTTATCATATCACATCAATAATACACAAAAGTTCAAAATATAAACAATAAAATATATCTATAAGGTAACAAATATTAGATTCACACAAATGTACATATAACAAATATATTGTAAATTTTATAAACATTTCATTGATTTAAACATTTTCTTTAAAACAATAAGAATGCAATATTGTATAGAATTTGAAAGTTGGAAACATTTTACAAATTATGTACATAAATAAGATTACATTAGCATTTTATATAATTAAGACAAATATTTTATAATTAAGTAGATGCCGCTTTTTTATATCTACATCATTACATCAATTCTTATTGTATTATGATGCAAGGTTTAAGTTCCACACTAAAAAATAATTAAATGCCTATTATTGAACATTAATTCAATATATTTTTTTTATAAAAATGCTTCAGAATATATAAAATCTAATAAAATTCTTGAACACTAAAATTTATAGAGGAGAAAGTCTGATACTTATTTCAAATGAAAGAATTCAAAATTTTCAAGCTTTATTGCAAATTCTATTTAAAAAAAAATTTATTTTTAACATTCTCATATGAAACTAGTTTGTAGTGATCTGTTAAGTCCTTTAATTATAAATTTTCTGAGTGCAAATTTTTGCATTAATTGATAAATGTGTGCTAAGATTTGAGCGTGATAATTTTTATCCCCTTATGTAAACACCAGCATCTTAGCCCAGATTTGGAGTCTTAAAGTTCATTTCTGTTATTATTTCTTTTTTTCATAGACTCTGGAAATTCCTTGAATTTTGATTTAACTTTTGAAATATGCATGACTTTTAGAAACCCTTTGACTTCTTACATAATTACATTTATATTAAAATATTAATTTAAGTGAATTTTTATTTTTTCAACTTTCCAATAACAAAGACAGAAAGCATCAAAATATCTATTTTTGGTAGCCTCACTATAAGGACTAAAATAATAGGTTAGCAAGATTTTGATCGAGGAATAAAAACTGCATCATTACAACAAATACAATTTTGGCTTATAATATACTTTTTGATAAATTAAATAAATAAACTATAGGACTTATGGAATGCAGTAACTGTCAAATTATTCTGAAAATATAAAATATTTGTAATTTCTTAAAAATAATTGCTTAGAAATCATAAAATTTTAGAAAAAAGCAATTTACTTTTTAAAAATATCATGATTTTAACTTAAATAAATTCGATTTCTTAAATTTTAATATTCATATCCATCCACTTCTAATTTAGTTTTTCCTATCTAGAATAATTATTGAACAATCCTTTTTGATAGGTAAATGATTATGAAATTCTGTAAGTGGCCATGAGTAGGAAATGCA
>JAPDSC010130893.1:0-47166 GCA_026290005.1 Latrodectus geometricus | reverse complement strand
CATTCAAACATGTGGTTATGCGTTTTGTGCTCGAAGCGTCAGCGAAATTATTCTCCGAAATGGACTCCCGATGGACAAAACCACACCCATCACACCCCACAACTGAATGAGGGGGTCGGGTGCAGGATGAAGAGGGGTTTCGAGAGAGAAAAAAGAGATATGGGAGACTTACCAGGTAGATGAATAGCGTGTTGCGGAGCTTGCTGGATGGAAGTACAGGTAGATAAGCGAGCTATTAGGTAGTCTGCCGAACGAGTGGCGCAAATAACACCGCCATCTTTCGGTCGAATGTGAGTGAATTAGCGAAGTGTGGGTGTGAGCTCGATTCCACAAGTAGTGGCGCCATCGCCCTAGCAATGACGTCATCGTAAGAACGCGCCAAATTATAAAGGGACTATCCCTATATTGTGCCTTTTTGATAAATAATTTTCAAATTTTTCTTTTTTTAAAAAAACCCAGAATTTAAAAAAAATAAATTCAAATCCTTAAGTTTAATTTTTCTTTTCATTTTTTAAAATAAAACAAAAGTTTATTCATTTCCACTTAATTATTAAAAAATTGTACAAATTAATTGATCAAACAAATACAAATTATGAAATCTTTCTATTATTTAAGAATAAAATACAATTTATCCAGATTTAAAATGTTCAAAAAAATTTGTGGGACAGATTTATTTAATTTAATGAAATTCCTGAGAAAATAAGTTTTGTGGATCCCTGGAAATATTTGAAGTTTAGTCAACGGTGGTTTTTTTTTACAACACACACAGAGAGATGCATGGATTTTAATGACTCAGCCAAATGTGTGTTTACCAATGCAGAAATTAGGATCCATATGTGAAATAAATATTTTGGAATATCAATCTGTTTTATGAAATTGTTAGTTATAAAGCATGACAATATATTAAGAGATATTTAATTTATAAAATTTTTTAAATAATATATTTTTAATGTATATTTTTATTTTTATGTAAGAGTTTTATATTCATTTAAATTTCTCAATACAAATGTAATCTATTAAAAATTTTACTTAATATCAATGTTTGTAAAATCTCTGGCTAATAGGCAATGTGCCATTCTGCTTATGATTAAAATTGGAAACAATCCATCGAATAGAAAATGCTAGTAATTCTTATGCTTAAGCCTACGGGTAACTGTCTCTATCGGTATTATGCATTAATTAATATCATTTAATAGATGAATGATTAAACAGTATATATATGCTTTATACTGTGTTCGGCATTACAATATACATTATTTTATTATGGATGAAATTGCTTAGATTTTTGCACTTGTTAGATTTTATAATTGGATTCAAAATATATAAGGTGATAAATTTTTATAATTATTTAAATTAAAAAAAAATTCAAATTTTATTTCCTTTTATGAAAATCTCAAATATTAGTTTTAAATTTTATTAAGAATGACTTTAACAAATATAGAAACATATATTGTTATAAATGACGACATATAATATCAAATAAAATAAAATTTGATTTATTGATTAAAAGCTGAGTTATATTTGTTGCACTAATGTTTGTATGAAATAGAAAATGTATATTAATTAAAATATTTAAGGTGAGCAATTATATTTTGTGCTGGGACTCTATGGACCTAATTTTTTAAGAGTAATAGTCAAAATTTTATATCGAATAATCAAATTTTGATCATCGTCCAAATCAGTAACATTTTTTAGTTATGTTGTTTCTGTAGTATCTATCGGTGGGTTTTTCTTTCAAAGATTAAATAAAATGTTAGCAGTAATAAATTACTTTTATTAATTATTGCAATTAAATATTGATAAAAATTTAAAAATAAATATGTTCAAAGATAATACATAATGTCTAATTTTTACCTAGTTTTTTCCATAAATTGCTTCACTTATTTAAAAAAAAAAAAAAAAAAACCCCGTAGATATTTATACTACATTTTTTTTCACAATACAATTGCAAATTCTATAATTTCAGAGTCTATAACCATGGCAACTGAATTCTACGCTTATCTAAGTTCTTAGATGTGCGTAGAGTTTGGTTGCTATGCCTCTCAATATGATATGCTATGCTTGGTATAGAGAAATGCTGCTCTCATACCAAGTTACATATTGCTGTAGCTATTAGCGGATAAAATATTACAAGCAAAGTCTAATTTTTACACGGACAATTAAAAATGATCTTCTAGAAAAATAACGATAGAATTCATATACCGAATTTTATAGTTGTTTTAATTCATTTTTATTGTATTAATACAATTTTTTCAAAATATCTGGTTCGAACAAAACCTTCACCATAAAATGAACTTGTACACTAGGATACTATATAAACATAAAAAAAGTGATTTAAAAAAATACATTAAAAGTATGTAATTTGTATTTTGTATATCATATTATTATTTAGCAAATAAAATGTTCAAATGTTAAATTATAATTTTTATTTACTTCCCTGTAGACATATTTTTTGGATAATTTATTTTTCTAAAATAAAATCTGTTATAGATTTTACATATCTTTTTAAAATGCATACTTGTTGTGGAATTGAAATCTGCTCGGTTTACAAAGAGATGCCGATAAATTTTCTATATAGTGGACTTCACTGTCTCTCTATCAACGGGATATGGTGAACTGAAATCACTGTAACTGCAGACGCCCATCACAGGAAACGCATTATCGCTTGAAAATGCCGGTTGTCGGTGTGTTTGAGAGGCTTCTAATAAGGGCTCTCCTGTCTGATTTTCTGCTATTTATGAACCGTTGCGAAAGCTTTTCTCGAAACTTATTTCAATGAGCTGCCCAGAATTGTATTGAATTGTATCACTTCCAGTAAATTAAAATTATCATAAATTCATAAATGCATTCCTTATTGTAATCCATAATTTAAGTCTTGTTTGTCATCAGGTGAAATTCATAACTTATCCTGTAACACCATATTTTATTGGCAAGGAAATATTCATCATATGTAAGTAAAATAATTAAATTAAATATATTTCATGTAAATACTACATAATTAAGTTTTAGTATTTTAAATGTTAAAATATATAGTAGCTTCACGGTTTTGGTTATACCAGACTTATGTTTTAATATATACAGATATATAAACATAAATTAGACTATGTTTACATAGGGTGTATAATTATAATGCTAACACATAATTAATATTATTGTTCACAGAAGCTAAATTTTTTTTCTCTTTGCTTAGATTAATATTAGAAGTTACGCATTTTCTGCCAAATGCTCATAAATGTTGCTTAATTATATAAATGTTTCTTCAACTCTATTTGACTCGCATGTTTATTTTATTTATAGTCTGAAGACCCGACGATGGAGCTGAGAAATCACTGAGGATCATCATAATTTGAAATAAAAAGCGAGTAGAAGAGAGCAAGACTTTGGCCAACCGAATGGTTACCGTTCTGGTCTTCAGTTCTTCACCTTGTGGGTTCGAATCCTACCTTGGTCTTAGGTGTTTGTAATGGTTTAGAATCCACTTTAAACTGTAGGGCTCTATCTAGTTAGCCATCGAATGTAAAAAATAGAAGTTAAGTAGGAAAAAAAAAAGGATTTGCTTTAACCCCCTTACTAATATCATTTTAAGCAGGAGATAGTACCACAACGACCGTTGTGTTACAGAAGCCATTATTGATCATAAGATATCTTTGACTGCCTCAAGTATAGAACCTACAACTTTCTGATAACGAGAACGAAGCCTTTTAATCCAGGTCATCGTGGTCTAGAGACCAAGACTCCAGTGAACAAAAAAATGTATCACTTCACGGAGATGACTACTTAACACTACTAAATTATTCTAAGGATATTTCACTTTCCATTGCTTATTTATTACCTTTCGACAGGACTTTTTACTGACAATATAAAGTGTACAGTATTCATTTGCCTCATATGAATGTTATATAACTTCATATATAAAGCATTCATATATGAAAATATAATATCCGAAATTTCAGAAAATCTGAAAATTCCTTAGCATTTATTTCGATAGACATGCAAACAGAATTCTCGGAGAAGGCTAACACCCATCTCCGAGAGATTGCGATTAGAGCCAGAGACCAATTATTAGAACTCGGCCCAACCACTAAGCCACGGTGAGTTTCATGCGAAAAGTACTTGAATAACATGATATTTATTTGATAAATAATAATTAGAAAACCAAATTTTTTTTTTTAAATTTAAAATGAGGCTAGTGTGATGACACTCTTCAGATTAGAATTCTGTGAGTCTGCACCAATCTGTTGTCAAACCATTAGAGTTGGCCTCCTTCCTGTAAGCACCGTTGTCAAAGTGAGTGATTGGGAATTTTCAGAGTTTGCTTTTTGTAATCTGTGAATATAATCAACTGCCTATGAAAGATTGTTTCGGAAGTAAATCGCTCTGTAGTGATTATAGAAAACCATACAATCTGAATCCGATTATCACAATGCTATGCCCTATTGTTAATAAAAATATTTTTCATTTATAGTAAAGTTTTGAGTCATTCATCACTTTTTGTTTCCATCAGTTGATGACAATTTTCCCCCGCAAGAAACTGAAATAAACAACGGAGCCCTAACATATGTTACATCAAAATCTTCAGTAGAGTGTAATCTACAAGAATTCGGGTGTTTCCAAGCATGTCCATGGGTTAAAATAAGCTTTAGCTGCCGGGAAACACGAATGTAATAGCATTGCAACATGCCGTTTCCACTCTTTCTCATAATAAAAGACATATCTATTCAAATTGTTTCTAGAAACAATACTTGTTAATATTGCAATTAATAAAGATGCCTTTTTCCACCTACGTAATTATTTCTTAATTAAAAAAAAGTATATGTAAAAATGTTGAATAGTAAATTTGCATATGGAGAACACACAGATTATCTTTCATTTAATTTATGATTAATATAGAAATTGGTGAAAAATACAAACTTTTGGTGTCGCCGAAACTGGTAAATCCTAAGCAAGAGTCCTGTTTGTCGTGCTAATAAAATAACTGTTTTTATTAAGGCGTTTATAGTAATTGCTTAATATTAAACAATTATATGTATACATCTTTCATTAAACATTTTTATTAAAAGAGATAAAAAGTACTTCCATAAGATTATAATAATTTCAACATATTTTCCACATTCCTTACTGTTGTTTTTTCCTGATGACTTCACCGATTAACACAAAAGCTTCAGTTTTATAGGACTCGAATAATCACACGTCTAATCACGTGGGTACGATAATTGCTGGAGGAATTAATTTTTACAAGGTAATTATGTTTTTCATGTAAATATATTAATCCAGATTGAAAGGGATTTAAGAATATTTATTATTATGTAGTGTTATATATCTTTTTGAATAAAAAAAAATCTTACAAATTATAAAAAAAGTAAAAAATAATACTTTTTATTAGTTTAAATACTTTTTTTAATTAATTTAAATTCCAGTTCTTAAAATTAAATAGGTTACAACTAGTTTATTTTTCCACAAAGAGCAGAATATCACTCGTTAATTCTCGCATGAAAGAAAAACTCATTTCTTTCCCTCGTTTTCATGCTGTTGCCAGATAATTTTTGCTAATGTTTTTATTTATAATTTTTGATTATTAACTGGGAATAAGATTTTTCCATATAATTATACGATTACATTCAGTATTTGTTTTAAATTAAAATCATCGCAAAAAAAAAAATAAATAAATAATCCCACTCGACTTATGCTTTGAATTTAATTAATAAATATTCTTACTTGCAAAAGTAGGCTGGAGAGAACTTATTTTGATTTTTAGTGCGATTTAACCATATAGGAAGCTTTTGAATGTATTAAAAACGTTTTGTTCTTTTGTTTGTTTTTGGGTCTTAACATAAAAATGCAGCCTTAATACATGAACCAAATGCTCAGTAACATAGATGCTCAATTCAACTGGATCGTTCTACACTCGACACATAAGCAATGAGTCTTGAAAAACACATTGAGTGAAATTCGTTTTAAACATTAAAATTTATAACATCACATATAATTTTCCACTTGGATCAACAGTTAAGTTGAAATAATAATGGATCAGCTAAAAAGATTCGGAATGTTAAAAGAAAAATCATTTTTAACTGAAACATGTACTTCATGTTATATAATAATATTACTTCATTGCGTAATTAAAAATATATAAATATAATAAATAATGATAATACAATATCACATGTATTGTATTATGGCATTACGTTTCTGGCTAACTTTTCAAGACGACTGAAGCCTCTAACAATTATGTCGTTTCGAACGGAGGTTGAAACGCTATCACTGATGAGGCTGACACTTGAATCATCCTTTCTAAACTTTTATATTAGTTTAGGGAAAAAGAAATCCATTATTTTTACGTGAACTTTTTGTAACTTTTCTCAGATTCGCTTTGTAAAAAGGTTTAAAACAGTTTTCGTGTAGATTTTTAGGTCTTGTGCGAAGCTGCTGACATGCTGTCAAGTTTGATAATTGTTGATATTTTACAGACATTCTCGACGATGTTGTATCCATGCGAGGTGCAACTTTAGCATCCAAATACCCAAGCGGAATCGATGAAACCAAAATTGTGCGTAACTGGTTGTTACAGTCTTATATAGGACGATAAACACCTTTCACAATTTTAGCCACCCGGCTATCTTTTTCGCCGTTGCAAGAGAAAAACGAAAATGTATCGAATTTTCGGTTTGTTGTCTTCCATTTTTGAAACCTTGTACTCGTAACTGAATTAATCAAACAATAAAAACCGCAAGAGGATATTTTAGTGTCAAATGTCACCTTTCCAACGAGCATAAATCTGAAATTGTTTGATAGATACCTCACGAGATATCGATCACTACAGACGTCTACCGAAAAGATAATGGATAGCGTTTTCCCCAACCTAATATTAAATGAAAAGAAGAGTATTTGACCTTAAATGATAGTTGCCTCACTCAGCCCAATCTTAATTGTTCCTGGTATCGAACAATCTACTCTTCAGAAACACGAGCATAGCTCTGCCATACTTATCAATAATGGCTCTTATATATTCCAAGTTTATCAAATACTTTTTATTAAAGCATTTATTGTCTGAGAAAACTTTAGTAAAATAGATAATCAATATAAAAATTTCAAATGAAAATTTATAAGCAATTATTTCATTGGTAAAAACAGTTTTCCAAATGACATTTTTAAAGTTAAAACAAGACGTTTTTATTTTATTAATAATATTTAGTACATCAAGCTTTTTAAAGTTGATGAATCATAACTAATAATCATTGGATTGCATTAAAAACTATTAAATGTAATTACTGCTTCCCTTTGTTATCGTATAGGTTACTATGGTAATATTTGCATCAACACAGTTCTGTTTCCCCAGCGTTATGTGTACCATGCATAATGATGGCGCGAGATTTGGACTAATTTAATTGACAGATTGTGTCTCACCGTCAATAATAGTCACGATGTTTTCAATCATAATGGAGTGACAGGACTAGCTACTGTGCTTGTACTCTCTCATTTTTATCACACCATCTAAGAAACTTTAGTTCCATTGAATATTAAAGATGCAACGACTTTTTCATCACGATGATCTTTGATTGAATCAAGGAAAATAAAACAAGACTTTTTATTACACACTATTGCAACCCAAACCCAAGAATGATTTTCCAAATAATAACTTGTTGCTCGGAAGGTGATTTAACCATCTGATCTAATAGTGGATCAAGCTTTTAAGCCAAACAGCACTTTTAGCTTTGTGTCGTATTTAGGTCACTAACTTCTAGTTTTGAGAATTATAGTTTACTGGAAGAAATTGATTTGGTTTGTCTGTCGCTCAACGGTTATTTTTTACACACGAGGGCTAATTAGACCAGAACCTACGGTTTTAAAGTGGGCTCCAAACCATTACAAATATCAAAGACCAAGGTGGGATTCGAACCCATTACCAGTTACCCGTTACAGGTGAATTCGCACTGAAGTATACACTTTTCAGTTATCAAAAAATTAATACTTGAACTGTTGTCAAAAATAAAACTAACGTTATACCAAAGTAGATAATAATGTGCTCTTTTACAAAGCCCGAAAGATAACACGAAAGCACACACCCGATATGATTTTCGACCTTTATTTTTTAAAGATGTAACTAAAGTTTGTGTAGATCGCATTTCTGAAATGTTTTTACTCGTATGTATATATATTTATTTTGATACCCAGTCAATACTCATTAAGTACCAGAAGTTACTATCTGAGAGCTGCCTTAAGGAATGTTGCGACTTTTACTCAAAAGTATTTCAATAATTCCAGGAAACTCAATATAACTCAAAAGTATTTCACTGTCAGCAGTTCTGAATACTATATTGTTTAGATTGAGGACATTTTCAAAATACGCCTACAGCTTCTACAGGAAAATTCCCCGAAATTCCCAGAATTCTGTTAATAAAACTGGAAGCAGATGGTTTGGATACTGCAGTTATTAGTTTGATTCTCGATATTCATTTCCGGTTACCTATTTCCGCTGACTGAAATCGCAAATTGATTTGTTAAAGACATGAACTCTGCGTGATTTTAAATGCATTCGTAGGTTCTAATATCCTTCCACTTTTGCAGTCTAGAAATTTGTGAAAAAGCAGCTGTGTTGTCGACCTCATCTTTTTTCCGATATTAAAATTTAAAAGGGATTTAACTATATTCCTTCAATTAGCATGAAAAAAGCAGTAGAAGCAATATTAATTCTCAATCACTATTACGTAATTTTTCTCTGATATTGAAATTTCCAGAAAAATATCCCTTAGGGCGTTGCCATACTCGAGAAGTCTATTAGAAAGATTTTTTTAGAAGTTTAAACGAATAAAATTTCTTCCGATTCTTATAGTTGATTAGATAGCGAAGTGGTCTGACGTTAATAACGCTCTCTCACGTTATTCGTTGCTTAACTATAAGTCAGGAAAAAAATTAACCGGAAGGGTCATGCCAGATGCTTTTCATAAAATTAATGGATAACATTCATAAAGATATTATAAAATTCAAATAATAGTTTATTACAGAAAATTACTTAGTATCTTTATTTGAAATCGAGAATGGTATAAGTCTATTTTTTTATTCTTGGACACATTCATTATTTTTGTTTTATGGAAATCTCATTATTCCCAAAATGACAACATAATCATTTTCTGGGTAGAAGTAAAATAAACTTTTTCCTTATAATATATTTCATTTTTTCATAAATTTTAAAGGCTTTGGTGTTTTATTTATTATATTATTACATCCATTATAGTTCAAATATTTTTCTCATTCGCGACGAGTTAGACTGTCGCCTAATCGATACCGAAAATCAATAACAATACATTGACAACGGATTCAGTAATTGCTTACAGGAAGATGCCAGTTCAGATGCCAACTTGTATTTTCTTTAATAGATGAAAAACTACTGTATTCACAGTTTTGCTTTAGATTTTTTCAAAAATAGTGTACTGTATTTATGTAATGCTAAGAAAGAAACCCGGAAAATTCCCACGCATTCACATCAACAGAAATGCATTGAGGAAGTAACAAGGAAGCACTCGTCTTCTATTGCTTAACAGTATCGAACTAGGAACTTCTATGACGTAAAGTGTGGTCTTACCAACAGGCGACATCTTTTAATTATTATGACACTTATCAGTGAATAGCTTGCCAGCTGGATTCCGAACTCTAAATAAGAGTATTATTATGTTTCTGGCCACTTATTTTTCGAGGCCTCCAAGACCACCCAGAAGTTTCCTTACTTTGAATCACAGTCAAGTAGTTCAAGATTAAGAAAATTACTTGACAAAGTACTCTCTTTCCCAATCTCCAATAATAAAGAAATATTGAATAAAAACATTGATTCAACATCCATAGACCCTCACACCGTGATGTTTGTCAGCGGTGTCTGGTATCTATGTTGCTACATTTTGTGCATAAGAATGAAACCCCCACCAGATTACTTTGGTCAATAGTGACCAATTTGTTTATTCCCGCCAAGTAAGCTTCATTGCTGATGTTTTTTTTTTTTTTTTTTTTTTTTTTTTTTTTAAATGTTTCATTTTTGACTAACATATCATAAGTTGTACAATGAAAACGAACACTATTTATAGAGCTATCCTGTGCAAAATAATCACACAATGCAAAGATGTCAAGTGTCCCTGTAAAATTGGTTTCACAATATATTACCATATACTTTTTATCATATGGCAGAAGTTGTTATAGTATGAGATATGAATAATAATAAACGCACTAATAAGAGACATAATGATAATTATTATTATTAATGTAGATGACACAATTAAAATGTTCTAGTTAGCATTTCAGCTACACAAAACATTGCTAATTAAATTAGAAAAATTCAAATCTTATAATCTCATCAAATATTAACGTAGAAATAGAAATAATTTTCTGTTAAATTCATTCTTATTTCCTAATTATTTACGATAATAAAAAGTAATAATTACATTTTTTTCATTATTTTTATTTTTTTATTAATGGTGTTTTATGTGATTGAAAAAAATGATCGAATTAGAATGTTTTAATTGTTAATATTACAATTAAAACACCAATTATAATATTGTAATGTTAATTATACAATTATATTGTTTATATCATTTCTAAGAGAGTTGAACTGATTATTATATGATAGTTTTATTTTCTTTTAGTCTTTATTTTAAACATAAATAGAATACTCGTAGATAAGTTTGGGTTATTTCTTCCATCATACTGGTCCTTCATGTAATAACGATGTCCCTTTTATAAGAAATAGAAATGAAAAAAGAATAATATTTAAATAAATACTACCAATTTTAGAAATCAAAATTATCTTTTAAAAACCAAGTATATCAATCTCTCTCTCAAGTATTTAACTATAAAATTTTTTGCTGAATCACTTACTTCAATTTCACCGTGACTTTAGTAAGCAGATCACTTTTTTTAGTCATTAGTGAGCAATGAATGAGATGTTTCGTTTTCTTCATATGCACTTGACAAGGCGGATGTTTGGGAAATTTAAGAATTTCCTCCCAAAAATATAGCCTATTATCTATGAAGAGTCTTCCTAGAACAAAGATCACCTGTTCAATTGTTATACAACAGCTTTTAGTTATTACGAAATCCCTCTATATACGGCGGCAAATCATTTATTGCATTATCCGGTAATTAAAAAACTACGTTTACATTTTAAAGTTAAATTTTTAGAAGAATGTTGTTTTTATTGGTGTTGCGCTGACATTAACTAAAATAAACATTTCGTACTGCAATCTGAAAAATGTGTGAACAAAATCGGTAAAAATATCGTCATAATTACCAAGATTCAAAAGTGTTCAAATTATAAAAAACAAAAGATGTATGCGATGTATTGAAAGATTCGGATTAAGAGATTTGTTAAATCGTTTTAATTTTGATAGTAAAAAATTGGAGTTTGAAGGTTTTACATATAAATAATTAGTTTAGTAGAATTCTTTAGACTAGTGTAATTAAACTAATTTTCCTAGATTTAATATTTTGTTGCTTCAATATTTTATAACTTGATATGGGTTTATGCATACAGACTTCCAATAATAAGTAAATACATTTAAATAGTACATACCTAAATTTTTTTTAAATATTTCTCATCTACGGTTTAATTTTGAATTGTTTTCATCAATCATATTTCCTTATTGATATTTCATATATTATAAAACAATAATAAATAATAAAACAGTATATTATGATACAATTTGCGACAGAGATGTTTATAATGACGCAATTTTCTGTTTATGATAAACAAATTAGTACAAGTGGAATTATTTGAATAATAAATAATTAAAACTTATAATGAATAACTAAAATCATTTAAAACAGCTAATAGGTTGCATTATACAGAATGGCCATATTAAACGAGATTCCTTGTTTTGTTAAGTGAATAAATCAGAGAGCATCTTTTATTTTGATCAATTTTTGTTTTTAAGATAATAAGTTAAAAGAAACAGATATTTCGCGTAATTTTAGCCTAAACTAAGATATATATTGCATCTGTAATTTTTGGACATCAATTTTTATTGATTCGGTTTCCATTTTAAGCCTCTGATTATGAATACGTGTAACTGAAAATGTGGTTAAAATTGTAACCACACTTAAAAAATCATAAAAATTGCTTGTGTGGCTACTTTTTACTTTATATACCTCTAAGATTTTTTTTTTCTCCTACCGTAGTTACCTAATAGAGGGGGGGGAAGAAACACGTCGCTTTCGTTTTTCGAAAGTAGCGGGTTCCATACCAGACTTTATTAAAGATTATCAAGCTGAGAAATCTTATGCAAATTAAAAGCTCCGTAGGATCCAATGGGACTTTGCGTGTGTGAAGAAAAATGCTAGCTCGGGCTAAGACGTCGTCACTTGAAGGTGGTTCTAGCTCACAAAGTGGATGTCTTGTTCTTTGCGATCGGCAGAAACAAAGAATCAGTAAAGTTTCGCAATAACTAAACCTATATCAAAGATATTGTTATTGGTACAAAAGTTTTTTCATGGGTTCGGATGCTACTTTGTTATGGATGCTTATAGAGGTTCGGAATACACTTTAAATAGTATAAGCCATTCGAATCACACACACACACACAGCTATTGAGTCCAAAATAAAACCGTAGAGTGACTAACTAATTCAACCATCCAATTTTATTGCTGTAAATTCGGTTTTCAATATAACGAATTTCTCAAAAGGGAAATACAAATATACCTCAAATTTTGAAAACTTCAACGACGAAAACAACTGGTATAGTAGATCTTAAAGGGCAAAAACAAGCATTTATCTTGAATTGGGTACATTGTGAAATTATAATTTCCAATGCATTTTTATATATTATGTAAATTTTATGCTTCTTCTTTTTATTAATTCCAAAAGTATTTATTTATAAACCATGAAAAATTTTAATATTATATTTGGGAATAATAAATTTAGAATTGTAATTATAGTTTATATATCTGCATATTAGAAATTGCCAATATATATTGTTTTACTTACGTATTTTTGCAGACCTGGCAACCGAGGGGTTAGCATTTTGACAGCTGACTGGTTTATGATACTGTGATTTTCATTTCGATAATCTGATATCCAATCTTTGCCATAACAAATTAATGTTGTATGTATGTTGTATAGAATATATATCTTGCGGGTTCGACTCTTATCTCGGTTTTAAGGAATTCGAAGTTCGCTTTCTAATCCATAGAAAAAACCAGAAAAAAATCTTGTGTAATTTAAAAATACAATACACTCTAGGTTTGTAAGTTGTTTCATATATCCAATATGTGACACAGCTTCATATTCTTTCTTTGAATAAATCTCGATTTTAAATTTATCATTATTTTAAAAGTTATATTAATTACCATAATTAAGTCCTTTTGAAATGTCCTTTAAAAACTTTATTTTTTTTTTATTCATTTATTTTATTTTTTATTTTATTATTTATTTATTTTTTTTAAAAATGAGGAATTGATTTTATGTTATATTTTATCGTTTTTTCAAACTGGAATAAAAACTTCACCTGCCATGATTATGACATTTTCTGATATAAATCATTGACATAAAAATTCTACAATGCAGTACGACGTTAAAAAAGACAATAAAAAGTGCTTCTTTTGTCGTTTTGATATTCAAATCCATCTTACTTTTATTGTTTCAATTGACGCAAGTCATAGCAATGATTTTGCATTAATCTTCCCACAAAATGAATTTCTTTTTAAAATTAAGTATCTCACCTTCAGAAGTAGTAGAAGTCAACATCTTTAGGTGGATAATTGGAACAGTTTTACACCTGTAGCAAAGATTTAGGTTTATTTTTTACTACTGACGTTATTGCTGACACAAAAAATTAACGAACAGAAGTTTAGTAGTTAGAAAAACTAAGATTCATCCTGAGCAAGGCACTCGTTAAAATAAATTGAAGTAGGTTCAATACTGAAGAAAGCAGATCAATGTGTAATGGACGATGTTGCTTAGCATATCTCGCGGAGTTGATACTTGAGAAAAATTTCTGAGTTTTCTTTGAGATAGAATTTTAAATTCAAAGAGTATTTGCTGACGGCAAACGATAGTTCATATTTATAGTAATAAATGGTGAGAGAAATAATTTTTTGCTGTCAACATCTCACCAAAAAGTACTTTTTTTAAAAAAAAAAAATATTGGAATAAATATGAAAAATTGACTCGGAGAATTTTTGATGATGATATTATACTTTTTTTGACGCTTATAAATGTAAAATCCCGAATTTAAAATTTTGTCCTTTTGTCAGAGTCTTTTTATACTGAGAAAGGTCTGCGAGACTCATTTTCATGTTTATTGCTTAATCTGGCTCTGGAAAAGGCTGTACGAGATTCCAAACTAAACGCAAATGGAACAAAATTACTAAAGACAATTTAATTATTAGCTTTTTGCTGATGATATTGACATGATTGGACGTTCAAAGCAGGCTGTTGTCGAGGAATTTGTCTTGCTTGAAAAGGCAGCTGGAACGACAGGCCTTGGTGATCAATGGAGATAAAATAAAAATTAGTAACAAACAGACCAATGGGCCTATCTCTTCTAAAGATAACCAATTACACATTTGAGGTTGTTAAGCAATTTAATATCTAGGTGCAATAATCCCAAGCAACAACAATATTAAAACAGAAAGTCGGTTATCGATGGCCAAAACAGATATATCTATGGACTTAGAAGTCAAGTCAAATCTAAACTAAAAGACTAAAAGGAATACATATAAGACATTGACCTGTAGTGCTTTACGGATCTGAAGATAAACTATTACTGATTTTGGAAAGAAAAATATTGAGGAAAATCTTTGGAGTACTCTCTAAAAGAAAATAATACATGGAGAATTTTATACAAACATGAAATTTATCAAAAATATAATGATTCCCACATCGTAAAAATAGTAAAGGCTTTTCGTATTGGATGCCTAGGCTATATTTCTTGATATGATGATACTTTTTCCACAAAAAAAAAAAATAAATAAATAATAATAATAATAACTTTTTCAAGAATAGAGGAAACGCCTTCTAGATTAGTTAATGTGGAGGAAGACCTTAAACAATGGATGAACCGATGAAAAACTCTTGCACGGTATAGAGCAGGGGTGGCCAAGGCTTCGACAGCAGTCCACTGGTAGACCGCGAAGACATTTTAGGTAGTCCACGCGACCATCCCGATTTCGACCTCGAATATTAACAATTTAATTTATGATTTATGACACAGAATCAATGAATTATTTAAAATAAAAATTTACTACAGTCTACGATTTCAAACCCAAAACAAACTGTGCAAAGATTTACGATTTAAAGATTTATGATTAAAGGTATACGATTTAAGACCTAAAACGGACATGATAAGCGCGATTAAAACATTCAAAAAAAAAAAAAACTATAGAACGATATGGATCTCAATTAAGAAAACATGAATTGAGAAACTTCAAAAACATGGAGGAGGAATTCCATAATCCAAACTGAGACTTCGAAGATTTCGTTTAATACTTACTTGTTTTGTTTGAAGAATTTGAAAGAATATTCGCTGACTAAATTAGGTTGAAAGAAATACTCAATTTTATGATATTTCCATTTAATGAAAATATCAACATTGATAGACTATCTGAAAAAATAGGACATTTAATAGATATCACATCAGTCACGGTTGAGGAAGAAATTATTAAATTATGATGCGATATATTTCTTAAATCCAGAGCATATTTAGCAATACTGATTTTTGGAAATTAATTTCTGAGGAAACGTTTCCAAATATTTACAAATTGATTTTGTATTTGAAATCATACTTTGGATCAAGGTATCTTTGAGAATCTGCTTTTTCAACTATGAACAAAAAACAAACATTGATCGCATTTAACAGAGGAACATTTAATTTCGTGTTTATGCATTACAATAAGCTCGTACCAGCCACAATATGATAAACTTGTCGCAGATATACAGTGCCATATTTCAACTAAATGAATTGTAAAGGATGGCCAGTTTTTGATACATGAATACATTGATTATTTTCGTCAGTAAATTTTTATTTTGTAGATATTAAGTTTTTTTTAGAAAAATTACAATTAACCATTTTTTCTTGTTACCCAAAATAAATATATACGTTAAATTAGCTCTGCCATTGGTGGACCGCCTTTGATTTTTTAAATGTGGAGTAGACCCCGGATCCCAAAAGTTGGCCACCCCTGGTATAGAATTAAATGAAGGAAGCTTGGTCTGTAACAGTCTGTAGCGCTTCTGAAAAAGAAGAGTGATAATTCTGCTGTGATTAATAGAAATTTGATTTAATTGATATTCTGATCTAATTTTATTATCATAAAGTGTTTATACTTAATTCGGAATTGAAAATGTATTAATTAATAAACTACATTCTACATATAACACTTCAAAATATATAGAAACGAAATTTATTGATGGCCCTTTTTAATTAAATTCCCTGGGAAATTCATAAATAAAAATGTTATGGATTTAATTTCGATGCTTTACATTAACTGTTGGGCTTCCTCAATGCAAAGCTCTACAAATGTAACGTTAGTCTTTCTGAATTGCCCCATTATAAATATTAAAACCATGAAATAATAAATTTCCTACAAATTTTAAATATTGGTCTAAAAATTAGATATTTTAATTTAATAAAAATACATTTTGCATGATTTTATTTTTGAAATTTGTCACGTGCATATAATTTTACTGATTAATTAATTATTATCATCTGCTTTTTCATGCTCTTAAATTGTAGAATAAGAAAATGCCATATCGTTTACGTTATTACATGATAATTTTAATACACATCCAGAGAAATATTTCCTTTGAATTCATTTTATGATATCATTTTTTTATTTTATAATTTTTATTTTTGATGAAGCAGAATTTTTTCCTGTAGTTATAGAGAGTTTTCCCACATTTTTGTAACGATTTTAATTTCCTCCATGAAATTAAATATTAATTTAAAACTGGCATCAAATTGTTATAAGGCATTATCATGTCTGCTGCATTAAAAATTTTCTTTGCTCTAAAATGTCACTAAAAAATAAACAATGGATTGAAGGCTATATTTTTGCTCTGTACTAAGAGAAATACTCTTATTCAGTTATTAAAAAATGGTTTTAAAATCATGGTTTTAATATTTCTACACATAAAATATGTGACGTTATTAATATGAAAGGGAAGAAACGTCAAAGTATTCATTGAATGGGGAAAAAGGCACCAATATAGGTGTTTACACCTTTTATTGAATTTAAAGCCACATCTCATATATTTTAAAGGAAAATCTTACAACCCTAAGAACTATTTAAAAATATTTAAATGACTCTGTTGAAACTGTGAACAAAATTATGAAATTCGATTTAAAATTAATCAAAGCAAAAAAGCACGATGTTCGTCGCCTAACATCGAAACATGTTTCTCAGCGTAAAATT
Organism: Latrodectus geometricus; assembly: GCA_026290005.1. Taxonomy (NCBI): domain Eukaryota; kingdom Metazoa; phylum Arthropoda; class Arachnida; order Araneae; family Theridiidae; genus Latrodectus; species Latrodectus geometricus. The sequence goes on along the minus strand of JAPDSC010130893.1, from coordinate 29,775 downwards.
ACGTAGAGGTTGTTGTATGAAAATTATTTGGCTAGTGAAAAATTGAAATTGGTAGTTACAACTGATGAAGCTTGGATGAAGCTTCTGACTGCAACAAAAAAAAAAATGATTTACTACCGAAAAAAGAAGAAAAAGACTTAACAAGTTAGGTTAGAGAAAAGAAAGAAAGCTTTTCTAAAGATTTTATGATTATTACTGGATTCTCTTACAACTGAAAAACTTAAGTAAGGAAAGTAGAAAAAAAGTCAAAATTAATTCGGATTACTGTCAGAGGCATGATTTAACATCTATTTTCAAAGAAAAAAAAATCCATTCCTTCATCCAAGAATTTTTCATTGTGTTAAGTTCCATCAGGATAAGGCTCCAAGTCATACCTCTATTGCTGTTTTTTGACAAAATGAAATTGGAATTGAAACTTTTCCTTTTAAATGCATCACATCCAAGACCCCTAACTATATATTACTGTGCATTAAGAATTTTGAACCAAGTTCTTTATAGGAGGCATCCCAAAACATTGGATGGACTCTGGAATATTGTGAAGGAGGAGTAAAATATTATAAGTCCTAATATTTTAAGATACGGACTTTTATCTAAGAAATCAGGATGTAATATGATAGTTCAGAGAAAGGCTATCAGTTTGAATATATCAGAAAATAAGATACTTATATATATTTAATTATATAGCTGTGCAAAATCGTTATAAAAATATGTAAACAACCTCTGTATTTGGACACTGGAAACTTGTGCTTTTGTGGAGACGATCACCTATCTTCATTCATTCATTGAAAAAAACAGTAACATGATCAAAAACATCTGATCATCAGTAAGTTTATTTTAAGAGATTTTGAAAAGAGATAATCCCCTGCAATTTTCACTCTTGGAAAGTGTTCTTTAGATTGGTGCAAAAGGATTCAGTTTTACCTACAAAATATGTATGAATATCTCTAACAATTATTATGTTCTTTATTCAAATTATAATAATATTTTTATAAAAGAAAAATAATTGATGTTTAAATATTTTTCACAAAAAAACTCTCACGAATTTTCTGCGCAAATATTTTTATGAAGCTGTAATTCTCACTCTTCGAAAACTTATTTTAGATAGGCGCAAAAGGATTCAGCATTGCCTCTAAAATAAATGTAATAATATATCTAGTTATTATTATAAATTACATACCCTTCCTTTCCCTGTATAATTATATTTCTTTTTCATAAAATATGATAAAAATAATTGATGTTTTTTTAAAAATTCATGAATTTTCAGTGCAGATATTTTTATGACTTCCTGCAGTTAATGATGAAGTTAAGAATAGCAGTAATAAAACATAAGAAGATTAATTTGGCAAGAAACATTAATTAAGAAAATGTAAGAGATATATAGTTGAATGAATTAATTTGTTTCTTATTTTATCATCCTCTCTAAGGGGTTAGAATTATAAACCACGGGTGAATGAGTTTCGTTCGTAACGAAATACAACAAAGCATAACGAATCTTGTAAACAAGAGAAGAATGATTAAACGCTATCGTCAGAAAACAGTCAAAAATGGAGTGATAACGCAACCGTGGTAAACGCTGATCGAAATCGAGGACGGAAACATCGCCAAATGCCGAGTTTGGCGAAAGTGATTTCGGAGAAATTCAGTTTTCTTGAAAAGTCTCGTGATCAGAGAAGGGGTCGACTCTTACTGCGAAGTTTAATTAAAGGGTTGGAGAGACTTGTAATTATCTTATGCGGTGTTCTTTTGAGGTGGCGGGAATAGTTCCATCCGTGTAACCACGCACGAATAACCTCTGTGAGAAAAAGAGAAAGAAATAGCTTGCATTTAGAATTCAGTGTTTTTTAATTTTGAGATAATAAGAGAATAAAGAGAAAGAATTTTTCTGGTGATGGGCATTTTCTACTTTCATTAAGTCCATATGTAAGAATGATAAGTTCGAAATAAAATAATGTCTAATACTTTTTTTAAAAAAAATCATATAAATAATTCAATTATTTTAATTAATTAATGCTAAGAAAAAAGAGCAGTATGCACGGCATATATAGTTTTTGTACTATTACATACGCAAGTAATGTTCATTAATAAGAAGCGAGTCCAGATATTTCGTACTTATTCCGTATCGATAAATTCTTTTCATTGTTACAAAAACAATGCTCTAAATTTTAAAAAATTAAATTATTCATAAAGTAAATATATCAATACCGTTTTTATTTCAATTGAAAAATTTCTTTTCTCCAGGTACTCTTCATATAGTCAACGGTGAACGATGTTAGTGTTTACCTGAATTCGAAAGCATGTACTATGTGCATTCAAATATATGATATGAAAAATAACAATGATTAACTTCTCTCTTCAATAAACTTTGAATGCTTTAAAATATATGCCGTAACATATACAGTACCTCTGAAAAGTGTTCGTACAGTCTGAAAATGTATAAAAATCGCATTGTAGATTGAAATTGAATACAAACAAGATGTATTAGACATATGACTATCAAGCCTAATAATTTATCACATTGTATACATATGCTTTAGAGTAAAATTAAAAAGCTTTGTAAGCAAATTGTTTTTAATTATAATAAAAAATATATGAAGAATGGGGAAAAAGGATTTCACAAAAGTAATCGAAAATCGAATATTTTAAAATAAATTGATGTATTAAAACCCAATCTGCATTATTCTTTACTGCTTTTGTGATTTGGTGACATTAAATAAATCATTCGCTTTTAATATTTGTTTTACTTCCACTTATTCCATTTATTTTTTTAAATGACTTGTAGAAAAAAAAGAAACATCCTTAAGCATTCGGATACTGATTATTTTCTATCATCATAGTTGCAAACTAATTCAAAATATTACTAAAATTGTAAATTTTATGAATTCTACACTACAATAGGTGAAACAAAACTTCAAAAAAGAAGAATGCTTTGGAAATAAGGTATGAAAAAGATAAATAATATTGTTTATTCATGATAATTAGAGATCCATAGTATTAATATATTAAAAAAAAACCTGTTTGAGTGAATTTTACAGCACTTTACAGAAATTCTTTTCCAAAAGTTGGTGAAATTAGAAAAATTCTCCATTTTAATTTTACCCGTAACTTCGATCAGTGCTTATGGTGGCTGGATTGATTATAAGAGCAGTCTGTTTATAGAAAAGTTTTTTGAATGCAAAAAATAGAAGGCGTAGGTTTTCTTTTGCAGAGTCAGAGCCAAATAAATCCGAATAATATTGGAATAAATTTTTTATTTTCTAATAAAAGTAAATTCAACATTTTTGACTCCAACAGGAGAATATAATGTCAAGGAAAGAAGAAAAGCGTAATCAAAATAACTTATTAGAATAATAAAGCATGTTAGTGGAAATGTCGTTGTTTAAGATTGTATGTTTGAAACCGGGATACATAATTTGATATTTATTAATGAAATAATGAATTATATTTTGTTTAAATATTTTGAAGAGCAATTTAAAAGCGTCGTTTTAAAATTTTAGTAATAAAAATAATTTTTTTTTTTTTTTTTAATGATTAGTAGAAAAAAAATTTTTTTTTTTCTTTGATAAATTAAGAAATTGACTCTTAGCACAATGTGCATTTATTGTGTTTCGATGAACATTTTAATGCTTAAAAATATTTTTTAATCATCAGATTGATATTCAAATAAGCACATTTGTTGAAAACTGGGGATGAAATTAAATAAAAAAAAAACTGACCCACAAAGATATTAATTAAAGAATAACTTAAAAAAAAGTGAACTCTCTGCTCAAAAGTGTGTCTAAAAGTTGTTGTAAATGCTAAAAAATGCTTTACCATATATATATATATATATATATATATATATATATATATATATTCTCTAATCAAGATGCACACAACAATATTGTTTTTTTTTAAAAGCAAAAATGTTTTACAACACCCTGAGCAATAAATAATATATCAAATAAAAACTTGCTAGATCCTTTATGGAATCATTCCTCCTTATTTCTCAATCAATAAAACACATTATAATTAAATAAATAGGTCAGAGTAATCTGGAATACCCACCATATAATAACGAAGGCATGTTCCATAGTTGCACAGACATGTTCTAACAAGCAACATGATGCAGCAAAATATTTCAGAATTACAAGCAAGTTATTTATTCATATAAAAGTCAATATGCGCTACTCAACAGTGAAATTGTCTGCGTGAATATGAGCAAAGTGGAATTAGGTAGAAAGTAGAAATAATATTTCTGAAATTAATCTATCACATCTTAGTCTTAGAAAAAGTATTTATTAAAAACATTTTAATGGACAAATTGCGACAAAATAAATTAAACAATAATAATGACCGACTCGGCCTTTTATCAGTCACCACGTGGATACTAATGAGTACACCTTATGAAATAATATTTAAAATAATTACATTTAAATCAGTTTCTCATTATTAAATATAAATATGCAAATCATTAAGCCAATGCAACCAAAATTACTCAATTGCCAACAGACATGATATGCAGTGCGCCAAGTCACAAAGAGCAAAACTTAAATCATTTTATTTTTAAACTATCAGAAAGACTAAAACATTAAGTTAGAAAATTATTCAGTATTGTCGATTTAATACGTAATGGTATCGTTTATGCCTGAATAGTTTATGCTAATCAAAAAATGATTGTTGGCTTATCGAATACGAAGACTTCAGCTGGAATCTATTTCCTAAATTGGATTCCAAACCTATATGAGCATCCACACTAGAGGTGGAATTTGAAACCACATACTAAAGCTAAAGCTCTGATCATTCATTTATCAGATTAGCATATGTACTTTGGCTATACATAAATTTTGGCTTATTATGGTGCTACACAAATATATCGGTTTTTGATTTTGCATCATATGTATCTCCTATTAAAGATGCTACACTTAGCTTCCACTTGTAAGAGACTCCTGAAGGTGATTTGCAATGATGAAACTGGGGAACTACTTTGATATACCCCCCCCCACCCCAAATCGCAAATTTGGCGATTTTTTTCGCTCACCAGCCATAATACCGGTTTTTGGCGCCTTTTTTTACTTGCCAAGATGGATTCTCGCTAAATACAAATAATTAATACATAAAAAACTTTAAAATAAAAACTCAGAAAATGGTACAAAATACAAGAAAATACTAAATTTGGCAACAGCAAAAACCTAAAAGCTGAAAAAACCTAAATTAGCAATACCAGAATAAGAAACAACAACCCTAAAACGTCCATAGGGAGTGCCAGATTTGGCGCATATTTTTTTTTGCGGGGGGGGGGGTATATTAAAGTTTTTTCGAAACTGGATGTGTCACACAAATGTACTTGAACATACACCGAAAAGATATGGTATTCCATTCTTTGATTGCCAATTACATTATTTCAACAGCATAAATATATCAAAAAAATATTGTAAATAAAGTCTTATCGTAAATTTATGATGATATAATTCACTCGATGTGTGAGGAAAAGATGCTATTCAATGCATTTATGACGATTCGCTTACTTTAACATTATTTGAAACTTGCCATAAGAAAAAATACTGTATTGGGTAAGCTTGTGACAGTTTTCCGTCACGGAAATCTGTGTAAAACAAAATGGTTCTGGGATTGTTGTGTTAAGTAAATCGCCAAAAGATGAAGTTGTCATTTCATTTCTCTAGAAGAATGCTTTGCAAAGTTAATTTTATTGAAATTTTACATTAATAAGAAAACAATCAATTTAGCAATTATTTTTATTCATTGAATTTTCTACAAAATATTTGGGATTCTGCGATATTTGAATCCAGTCTTGATAGTAAAATCTATCAAATACTATTTCTTGTCTACACACTAAACAAAACTTTGTTGTTGCCAAAATACATTAATTCAATAGCCGATTTTACTTAATATTGCCAATAAATTGCTGAGATATTTTTCAATCGACTGTTCAAATAAGAAACATTTGATACTGAACTCCCAAATCAAAGGTTTCTGACATAATATTCTTTTATATATTATAATAATAGATAATTCTTTTTTATTCAAAACACAAAAATGTTTAAATTTAAGGTCTATTGTTAATAAACGAAAATCAATCTTAAATTTCTGCTGAAAATTTCTTTTATCTCATTATTTCGGTTGTACATAAATGTTCTTTTTTATTTAGATCTACCTGCTTAACCAATGTGTTTTTTACCCACTTATTCCACAATGGCATTAATTTTTACATCTTCATATTTCTTAATATCCTTCAGATTAAAAAAATTTGTCTGTCACCTCAATAACTTTCTCGAAATTTGAATTAGTAACTTTTTCGAATTGTTAATGATTTCGTGTGGTGATGGAGAAATTTTTACATCCTTTTTACAACTCATGTTACCAAATTATATAAATTCTTTTGTAATCACAACTGTGACTCGGTTAGTATTTAAAAAGTAATTTTAATACAATATATCTTTAACACCAAAAAAAAAAAAAAATTATAAAGTAGGATACAAACTTTAACGCTTAACTGCAGCTGACTCCAAGATTGGAGTTAGACTATGTCTTATCATCCATCAGATGTCGTGCATGGAGGAAATTTTCCTTAATGGTCTCCTTCTTATCTCTGAAAATGTCCTGGTGATGGAACAAAAATTGAACGTAGAATTTTTGGTGATCTTCCTCGTTTCTTTCATGGGAACTACACGACCTTTGTCTTTCGATAGGAGTACTTTATTATATTGGTCTGATTTGTACCTAACATTTGATCGGTTGTAGCAGGATCTACTAAGTCAAAGTCATAAGTCGTGAGAGACCTGCTTGTGATTACAATGTAAGAACTTTTAGGTTTTGACACATTTTTTTTTATTTTTCTTAATTCCAGAGTTATTTATTGTGTGTAAAAAAAATTATCATCAAGTCAGACGCATTTTTTTGTCCAAACACTCCTTTATCTTATTTAAGTTTTACTCCTGATTTGAGGTGTCAAACGAGCTATTTTTTTTAGATACGGGATATTTTTTATTACCATTTTCATTATTAATGATCACTTTTTAGTCGTAACAAATCTGTCTTTCTAAGCTTTTTTCCGAATTATAAATATGCTGCAGCGTCCTCTATTATATCAGATCTAACTATATACATTACAAAAGGAATCAAAGGTTAACGTTCTTCTCAGGTATTGTATGCGTAATTCACATGCTATGTTAGTCTGAGTTTCAACTCTCTGTTGTATGTTAAAAAGGGTTTGTCTGAGGATGCAAACAAGGATGAGCTCCTTATTAAATACCAAATAGATAGCAAGTATGTAACATAATGACACTTACAAATAGCGGTCTATTGTCTTTAATCAACCTTCATGGAAATCCAAGAAAGATTAACTTCATCAATTAGAGTTTAAGATAATTATAAGTGGCTTCATTAATAACTTCTTCCACAATAATAATTCTACCCATTTGATGCTTGTCTCTTCACGATAAAAATCCATTTCATTTATGATAAATTTTCCAAAAGAGGACCAAAGAGATGAATTGAAAGTGTTTCAAACCTTTGAGTATAAATATGCGTTCCCGTTCTAATAGGCTTTAAGTTTATTGGTTTATATCGATTGTGTGTGTGTGCGCAATCGTTTTGATGCATAAGTAACATATTGTGGGTGGGAAATAGTATCAGAAAGCAATCTTCCACGCCATAATGTCTTGTTGCTTGGCGTTGTGATAATCCTTCAAAATGTTTTCGCGCTCTTGGATCGAAAAAACGAGTTGCACTTTTGATTCTGAGTCTAACGATAAAGAACTTCTTGAGACATGTGATAACCACGGTATGCCCAATTTGCGTAGTTTTCGCCATTTGAACCTTCTTGAAGAAATCAATGGTTTTCTTTAAATCTTTAATTTTTCAATTTCTCTGCTCAGATGTCTCTAACGGTAGATCTAGTGTCTTTCTAGAGGTAGATCAACAATCGTAGTGCACCAATCACTAGCTATTTTGTTCACATTGAATACTGTACACTTAATTTGAAAACTGTACACTTAAAATAAACGTAGATTTTGTACCATTTTTAAGTACTTTACATTTAAAGTACAGGGCGAGATAGCAAGTCTGCGATAACAATCGATTTCCCTGGTATATATTGCAATTCTAAGTATTTTACAACTTAAAAGTCAATATATATGAATTTGGAAGACCCACCATGCTTATCAACCGGTGACTTTATGCTCAACATCAATTTCTACGGCTGATTATAGGTCACTACAGTTATTCTAGATACTTTCTAATATTTTCTAAATACTTATTAATATAAGTTTTATTATATAAGATACTTAAGTTTCCGAAAATTGTTTAATGCCACATCACAGCTAAAGTTTCACGCTCAGTGGTAGAGTAATTTTCCTCTGCTTGGATTAGTAGACGACTAGCATTTTCAATGGGATGCTCCTTACTACCTTTTTTCCCCATAATAACTGACTTTTAGGGTATAATTCTATGGATTCGCTCTAAAAATGAAAGGTGTTGTTTCGTCAACTTGTTTCAACACAGGAGATGAAATTAAGTTCTTTTCAAAGAGTCAAATGCTCGCAAAGCCCTAAGTTAGATCCTACCCACTTTTAAACAATGGGGAATGCTTCCATCTTTTACACACGCGACTGTCGAAACAGGTGCTTGTGAGTTTTCTCAGTTTTCTTCCTTGCGACACATGAATGCGAAAACTATATACGAAAAGGCTTCTTGAAAGTCAATTGCGGAGTGGACGTTAAATGCTTTTCAACAGTCTTAAGTCGTTAGGCAGTCCACAGATGACCACAGAGTCATCAAAGAGTAAAAAAAAAGATTCAAATGTTGCTTGTTGTTCTTTACTTCATTTTAATGGAGCTCTTTTAGTCTTATAACTTTATCTTTCAATCTCTGCAAACTTAGAGTCAAATCGACTATTTGACGAAAACTTTGTAATCTCTTTACGTTTTTTGGAGGTATTTCCATCACAACCTTAATTTTTCCATGAATTATTTGGATTACTGGACAGGAAATATAATGAGCCAAGTATTTTACATTTGGGCAAGGAAAATGGAAATTGTTTCGGCTGACATGTCTATGATCAGATCCATGATCAAAGACTAAGTACAAGTCCTTAAGATATTTATCAAAAGTAGAATCAAAATAATATCGTCTGCAAATGAGGGTTAACTTTTAATCTATTTCGGATGATGCCTATTATTCATTAGAAAGTATGTGATACCATATTTAATCCAAAAAATATTCTTTTGAACTTATGTACTCAAAATTGGCATACCAAATTAATTTCATTTTATATGGTTCGTACAGTTTAACTTCGTGATTCCCCAACTTTAAGTCTATTGTGGACATACAAGTAGTTTGTTTTACATTATAACGAAGATTATCCGATAGGTTATGGACCATGTGAAAATTAAAACGGATACTACGTATGGATAGTCGCATTCTTCAATTATTCCTGGTGCAAGAAATGTGCCGATTTCTTCATGATTAATCTTTTTCCATGCTGGAAATAGCCTGTAAGATGTTGTTGCCACTAGAAAAGAATCAACTATAATTATTCAGGACTCGATAATAGCAGTCGAATCTCCCCATAGAATATTTAGAGTTACATATGTTTTTTTTTTTTTTTTTTTTAAAGAATTCTTGTACAAGCAGTGTTCGATTATCTGAGCTATTAGAACGAGCTATCAGTGTCACAGGTAAAATATGACATTTACAAAGTTTTACACAAGCTGTATAACTTTTTTCTCTGTTAGCTGCATAAGCGAAGTTGATAGTGATTGTTTCCCGAATTTTATCCTAGCTTCTTTCAAGATTTGGCAAAATTTTTCGTTAGTCATTAAATGATATTCCCCATAGTCACTAAATAAGTTGTGCCATATATTCCCTTGATCGTGATATGTATTACAGATGTAGTTTTTGTGATGCTTAATTTTTGCTTCTAATATTTTCGAAATAACCCAAGATTGAACTCTTAAATTGTTATCAATGTAAACATTTTGATCTTATAATTTCTATACTTCCATACTTCCATGAGTGTCTTCCATCATATCTAGGAACAGAATATCGATGCATTGGATCTTTCGAAGTCGACTATGGCCATTTTTTCTGTATGTAAAGCAGACAGTACTGGTAATTTCTTATAAAAAGTGGTGTTTCTATTTTAATCTCTTAAATATGTTTTCTTTTGAAACTGTTTCATGTGTTTCTTTTTTGATGACTAACTTTCTCATATGTACCCAGTGTCTCAGCTGATTCTAAAGATTTGATAGAATTTGTCCAAGAATCTAGAAAATGATCTTTAAAGTTTGGTAGATTCCTTTTTTTTAATCTGACTAGTAGCTATTAAAACTTAAAGATGATTGAAATTTATTATATTAATCTCTTCAGTCCAACCTTCGAAATAAGAGGGCAATTTAAAGTAACAGCCTTTTAATACCGTATCAGGACTTTTTCTAAGTTGGGAAAACAACTGTCAAAACTTATCAGCAGAACTCAAAATCGCGCTTGCAGAGCATTTCTTTCACCCTTTGATAATTTGAATTTCTGTTCACTTCCTATTGCTAGTAATTGTGCTGTGTCACTGGTAACAATCCAATAAATTACGGTTCACAAGAAGATTCAGAAAATTAATAAATTTTTTCTCAAATGTAATTTGAAAAAGACCAATTTCATCTTTCTTTGGGTTAAATTATAAAATTGCCCGAATAAATTCGAATTTTGGGTATTTTGAATTAGGAATAGTTACAACTGAGTAAGGTGCATTTTGAGTTTTGAACTGGATTATGCGTTTACAATTTGTAACCGCTATCTTCAGCTTTAAGCAATCTTTCTTCTTTTCCTAATCTCTCAAACTCAGCTGCTTTCTCGTGAATGTTCTCAACGGTCTTCAATTACTACTCTAAGAATGTTGTCCACTAATTTTTCATCGTACTAATCACTTTTAGTTATAATTCTTAAAAATAAAATTTTCAAAATTATCTGACACTGCCATATTATACTTAGATACAAGTATTTGAAGTATTACAAGTATTTCCAATATAAAATACTGAAAAATTACATATATATTTGAAAAATTTTCTAAATATTGTTTAAAACTAATTGAGTTCAAGATTCTTAAATTGATACCTCTAATCTAAGAACCAAAGTTATATAAAAAATTTTAGCCATTGAATGGAAATTCTTAAATAAAATATTCTCAAAAATATCGGAAAACGTAACGAAATACATTTACTCTTAAAAGATAAGATAATTAATTTAAGAGATAAGATTCCCTTAAACATTAGCCTGAAAATATTTTGTTTTAAATATTTTCAGGCTAATGTTTAAGGGAATCTCTTATCTGTTAAATTAATTATCTTATATTAAATATTAAATAATATCTGCTAAAATATTTAAAAAATATTGAATGCACACACAACAATCAATATTACATACACGTTTTTTTTATTAACATAAGTAAAAAGCATTGATAATCTTCCAAATTAACTAAAATAATTATTAAATCAATTTTCTGGGGATGTCAAAAAGAGTAGGAATGCACACAATTAGTATCGAAATTTCTGAATAAAAATCACTTATAAAGTGTACAATGTATTATTCATCTAAAATAAAATATTAAAATATTCAGAAACCATTTTAAGTAAATCTGCTAAAAACTTTTCATAAACCATAATTATACAGCATGTGTACTTACAGATTTGTTTTATTAATAGAAGCACTTATTCGGTACCAAATATGAATCATTCAGTTAATAATTTAAATCTTAGATTAATACACAAAAAACAAAATATCTGCAACGAAGCAATAGAAAAATCAAAAACAAATTCAAAATAGTTCTCTGTCTAAAACGAAACTTTACAATGATTTGTCTTCATTTAAACTAAAAGTTTTGGTGGATAATTAAAACAGTTGTCTTTAAAATATTAAAGTAATTGTCTGTATGAAATATGAAAATAGTTTTCTGTATGAGATATTAAAGTGATTTAACTAGAATTATACATTATTTAACTAAAAATCTCTCTTTCATTTAAATGCAGTCAAATGGTTAAATAAGGAGACAAATAAAAAATCATTATATGTCACAATAAAACACATGGCTACATTCATTGAATAAATTGTTTGAAGATTAAGGAATCCTAAGATATGAAAACGAATATAACGTTATAACATAAAAGAATTTCGGAAGAATTCGAGTTTGCTTGAAACTTCAATAACTTTAAAACTTTGATAATCCAACATATTAATAACCAAGAAGTTTGGTTAAACTTACGCTTATGAGTTTCGGTGAATTTTTAATTTATTGGTCTCGTAACGTAAATCATATCAAAACATTTATCTTCCTCAGTACTATTCTATCTCAGTTCGGGTGCAACTTTTTGGAGTCAAATATGAGGCTCGGCTAGCTTTTTCAAATAATTTCAATACGAAACGAATTTAAATGTGCATTTTGTATTCAAATTATTTGATTGGCAAGCAAAAAAAATTAACATAAAACAAGAAACAAACTTTATCTCGAAACTGCTGCTGGCTCCAAGGCTATAGGTAACGGAATGTGTTTCACCGTCCATCCAATAAAGCTTAAGCATATATGTTCCGTTATGCTTTTAATTCGAAAAAAATTAGCTTAGCATTTTATTTCCTCTCAGGAATATATGATACCCTATGAATTATACTCTTGGTTGGAATGAATTTTGAAACCTTTTTAAGAATAATTTATTTTTCTTTGCATATATTTTTAGTTAACAAAGACAAATATTTTTTTGTTTCTAATGGCGGGCACACTTGAGTAATAAACCCATTTGCTGCAACAAGGCCAATAACTGCTACTCATTTTATCGTTACCAGGTGCCCACCTGTGAACCAAGTCACGGAGGTACGAATAGCATCGCCCACGCCACACCACCACAAACCCGTTTGTAGGGCGGACCACATTCTTTCATCATCTGAGGAAAGGACAAGAAACAGAGAGAGAGAAAGAGAAAATACATCCATGCCCTAGCCGGGATTCAAACCCAGGTCCTCCCCATCCTTAGTCAGGTACTCTAACCACCAGACAGGGTGGGCAGCACAAAGACAAATATTAAAGCTAACGTATTCAATTAAAATTTTCGGAAAAAATTGTACATTTTATACACATAAATGATGCTGAGGTTCTAGTCTCTTTTTCCCTGTGTGAGCGACAAATCGGTTTTTAAAAAAAATTATTTGCAATGAAATACTTGCATAAAATCTCATTCTACAGTCTGGTCCTAATCTGAAATTGGTGATTGGTTGTGTGCTTTCTTTTAATTTATTCAATTATTTTGTATGCATGTCAAAGAATAAATGTTCATCTGAAATGATTTTATTTTCGTGTAAGTACTAAAGGTTTGAACGGCGTTTAACGGCATTTTGCTAATTGATGTGAAATGTTTTAAAACGTTTATTTGCTTACTGTATTAACTTTCCTTGTCTTATTCATATTTATAATTTCAATATAAATAAACTTGGATTTGATTTAATTACAGCTTATATTTTTAAAATTAAAATAGGTCGAACTATGAGAAATTTTTATAAAGGAAGTAAATACTCCTCTTATTATATTCTTTTGAAATATCCACAATGTGTGATGTTAAATGGAAATATTCAAAACATATGTAGTGTAGCAATAAAATATGAATATTTTGCGTATTCAGTTTAATATTAATAACTGTCTTCAATGCGAGGAACTTACAATAAATATCTGATAATGAAAACTGCTGTGAAGGTACTGATGCTTTAAGACTTACATTTAATGATAAAGTCAGTTGAAGGCATAAGTAAACATTTCAACATAAAATAAAGTAAAATAAATTCTGCATTTTTTTGTATATAATAATAGAAACGTATTTATTGTGAAAAGCGATTTATTTTATTTTCAAAAACCACTGAACTTTTTCAAAACTTTTAAAAACTTAATTAAGATACAAAAATTCATATAGGTTGATCTCTTGTAAAATAAAAATGCTTTTATAAATCAAATTTAAAACTTAATTTAGGCTTAACTTAAACTATTGAAAATTATTAATTTAGTACTGATATAAATGCATTAAAAATTATTATAATGTAAAGTAAAAACAATATTTGATATGATATGGTAAAAGGTATTTATATATTATTCGTATAATCGTATAAAATAGGCCAATTTAGAGAAGTTAGAGGTAAAAAGATCTTTATTTTTCTTACAAGTAAAGGCGTGGAAGACAGTATGATATCATTGACATTGATGTACCACTCCCATATTCTACGTCATTTCTAAGCTTATCTTTATAAAAAGCAGAAACAATTCTAAGAAGCAAGAATCATCAATGCTAGAAAAATTGGAGAATAAAAAGGAACTGAAAACTTTATTAAACTATTATTTTACGCAGAATGTTTCCTTGAAATTTTTAAATGTTTTTTTTAAGATTGAGTCATTTAAAGTCATTATAGCTAATTCTTGCTTCTTTCAAAGCATATGTTTTGTATGAATCACTTTTGCAATCAGCTCACAATTTTACATGATAAGTTTTACATGTTGACTTTGATAATGATAATCTTTTGAGAATAATTTTCATATGATTATTTTTTTTTACAATGTTTTGAAAAGATTGATGATTTTTATAATTTTGTAGAATATCTAAATTCTTCTGCGATGAAAATATTCCTTTGGGTACTCACTTTGTTCAATTGCAATTAGTCCTAATCCAGCCGATTCTCTGATCGCTGCCAAAACTATCTTGACTTTGTAATTTGTGAATTAATTGCAATTCATGGTATTAAATATTCACGGTAGTAGATTTGAGGAGAATCATGGATAAAAATTTAAATCTTAAATGAACATATTAAGTGATTATAAAATATATCGAGACAAATGAACAGAAATGCGTGATTCCAAAAATTAAATCAAGAAAATATTTTCAAGAATACTTAAATTTATTAATCATAATATATTTTAATACATAAATATAATAATAAATTACACTGTGAATATTGGAGAGAGATAGATATTAAATTTTTCTCATTGAAAACAAGCATTTTGTATGTTGTTAACACAGAGTCCCTTAATTACATGACGCATGAGTTTCTCATTGTTTAAATTTTGGCGACCTAAATGTATCTCTTCAATTTTTCGTTTTTTGTCTTGGGAAATTCAAGAATTCAAAAGCAAAATTTTCAAAACGTTTTGCAATCTAAAGTTAGATATAAGTCCTAAGCTTTATTTTTTAATGAATTAAGTCATGAAAATGGCAACATATATGAATCATAAATATACGATATTATTATATGATGCTTTCAGTTTTCTACTTTTGCCTTAAAATCGCCCTTTTATCAAAATCTGTTTTCTCTTATTTTGATGGGGGGGGGGGGGGAAGTTAAGAGTTACAGATAGTGATCTTTTTATTTTGATTTTATAGTTAGTTTTGAATTTTCTAACATTTGAATGTAATTCATTTGATAAATTTTTTTTTGAGGAAAAAGTAATCCATTATTTTTTCGATAGACGTCTGTAGTGATCGATATCTTGTGAGGTATCTATCAAACAAATTCAGATTTATGCTCGTTGGAAAGGTGACATTTGACACTAAAATATCCTCTTGCGGTTTTTTGTTTGATTAATTCAGTTACGAGTACAAGGTTTTAAAAATGGAAGACAACAAACAGAAAATTCGATACATTTTCCTTTTTCTCTTGTAACGGCGAAAAAGATTGCCGGATGGCTAAAATTGTGAAAGGTGTTTATCGTCCTATATAAGACTGTAACAACCAGTTACGTACAATTTTCGTTTCGTCGATTCCGTTCGAGTATTTTTGATGTTAGAGATGCACCTCGCATGTGGATACAGCATCGTCGAAAATGTCTGTAAAATATCAAAAATGATCGAAGTTGACCGCAAGTCAGCAGTAGTAACGCGCAAAACCTAAAAATCTACATGAAAACTGTTTTAAACCTTTTTACAAAGTGAATCCAAAAGAAGTTACATAAAGTTCACTTGAAAATAATGGATTTCTTTTTCCCCAAACTAATATAATAATCGTTCTTAAAAGGATTTCGTCATTAAAATTGTTGAATTTCCTTTTATTTGATGACAGTGATAATTTCTTGTACTGATAATCTTCAGAAATAAATGTTTAAATATATTTCTGAAATAGCCATGTTCTCGGAAATTACAAAATAATTCATGATAATAATTCACTGAGAATAGTTTATAAGATGGCTTTAATAGGTAACACATTGATGGCTAATACGTAATAAGTAATAATTACTATTGCTCATTTTAATCGGTGATGCAGCACCAAACAATACCAAATAATACTGAAGTATTCTGTGTTCCAGCCTCCATATCTTCTTTCAATTTAGATGGTCTAAAAACATCGTATGTTTTATATGTAGAAAATTCTTTTTTTTTTTCATTCTTATAATGTATTTATTTAATTTTTAAGTGATTTGTTGCAATGAAATATTTTAAAATTTTTTTGTCAAACGAGTGCAAATCCTAGAATCACAAATTTAAGAGTAATTCTTTATGCAAAGGCGTATACCTGATAAAGTGACTGCAAAAGTTTGCTAGGACCATCATCTAAAATGTATGAAACCTAGAAAATATTTAAAAATCAATAAAGTAGTTAGCTAGAGTTTTATGCTTAGAACTGAACAGGTTTGGAATAACTTTTCTGGTTGTTTTATATAGGAATTTTGCACTGCGATGCTGTAGTTGTCGGACGGGATAAGACGTCAATAGACCATTCGCATTACATACTGTAATTTCGCATTACATGTTACATTTTTAGATCTAGATATATTTTGAAAGATTCATTAATTAATCGAAATAATTGAATATATGTTTTCATAACCTGGACCAATTTCATCAAGCTATAACGAATTAAATACTATGATTTTAATTTTAGCTATTTAAAATATAATGTGCATTTTTTTTAAAAAAAAGTATCTAAATCTTCAAAATACTCAGAAGCAAATGAGCAACATTTTGTTTGCATTAAATTCATACAGACACTATAAGATCCATAGTTAGTATTCGATTTTGTCTCCGTTTTATCTGTTTGAAAATTTCCAATTTTTTAATATATTAGGAAATTAATGTGTTACCTCTGGTGCTGTAAGGAGGATATCATCTCTAGTTTCGTGTTTAGCATTCAACCATCGTTTAATCGACTTGATGGTCTATATTTTTTTGGTTTTTGTGACTGAAATGGGCAGCCAAAAACATATTTCAATAACGTAATCTACAAAGCATATTTAGAATTCAAGAAAGAAATCTACTTTATATTGTAGCAAAAATTTAACAGCTAGGGTGAATAATATAAATTATAAATGAGGTAAGGATTTCAATTTTTAATGAAAAATTCAATACAATTAAAATTATATATTTATATCTATCATAATCAGATACTATAATCAGGTGTTATACATACTATAAGCAGATGTTATACATAAATATATAATTTTAAGACGGGGAATAATCGTATAACTTAACTGGGCAAATAGTATATTTTGCAAAAAAAAAAAAAAAGTCACAGTACAATTTTAATTGGGAAAAAGAAACTGATTTAATAAAGACACTAAAGTAAATTAATTCAGTCTACATTCGCTTTTAAGAAATAAATACAGAGAAAGACTTAGAAATATATGATTCCTTAATTAAGGTAAATGAGTCTATTCTGAAAAAAATTAATGGATGTGGAGAAATGAATAGGATTTAGATGTTATGTTAATATTAGAAGAAAGAATTCGAAAACTGTAAGTGAACGATTCTCTTAAAAATAAAATTACGTTGAAAGGAAAGAACATATTTTACATTCTTATATTTATAATTACAATATTTTGTCTCACAATTACTTTTGACACAAGGAAATTTGCTTCTGTAGAATACAGTCATCAATTATTATTCATGAATATTCATTGCACGGAAAAAGGAATTATAGAAAATATTAAATAGTTTTATGTTTATACACTTTTCTTGTGAGAAATGCTCGTAATTATAATTTAATAAAATGGTACAGAACAGAGGTTTCCTAATTTTTCTGCCATGAGTAACTTTTCAGAGCAGGATTTTCCTCTATACTATGCAAAATATAATAATAAAATTAATAATTGACCATAAAACAAGTAAGAGTTTTGATTTGAATCAGAATATGAGCAAAAATTTTGTGAAATTACTCGTTTATGTTATTATTTTACTATTTTTTTTCAATTTCATTTTCACAAATATGAAATATTTTCAGAAATAGTCAGTAATTGCATAAATTTTCGATTTCAATTAATGCATCGATTGTACTTGAAACATTGATATAATTTTTTAAAGTTTAGCTTGAAACTGCTTATTATCATATAATCCTAATATAACTAATATAATAAATATATATTTTACAAAGCCATTTTACTGACTTATGTGTACTTAAAACATATTTTTTAAAAATTTAATGCCAGTTTGGGTTTGGATTGATGCTTTAACTTAATCATTTTTTATATTAGCCATAAAATTAATTAATAATATTCCTAAATCAAAGCATTCAATATTTAATCTTTTTTGTGTGTGTGTGTGTGTGTGTGTGCTTCAACTAAATAAGAACTAAAATGGCTAAAAGTAGTTCAGTAGCACGAGTAATTTTATCAACTTTTTGCTAATGTGTTCACATTTATAAAAATTTTATGCAATCAATTATTTGGAAATTGATTTTATCTTCCAAATTCAATCCAATCAGTTTTTTGTGTCGAAATGGAAACTCAATATTAGTTACGTTACTTTCAAATAGATTTATGGCTTAATACAGGATATCTAAGATTTCCAAATCATTAAAATATCTTCACTATCTTCATTAAAACATTTTATGGCATCTTCTTTTAGTTGCTTCACAGTAGATGGAATGTTTTTATTTTTAGTCTCATTTTTTTCGACTGTAAGAGGCTACATCAGATTTTTTATGTGTCAAAAATTAGATGAAATTAGATTATTACAAAACGTTTCCCGTTGCCTATATTTCTGCTGACTGAGTCCTTTAAATACAACCAACCACCTTGTAATTATGAACCACGATCAAGTAACGAAGTTAGCACCTCCTCTTTACGCTCTTTATGTCAACCTCCTCTTTACGCCATGTTTGTGGTAGAACATTAGTCTCTTCAGAACTTTAACTAGCATAGGCTTTCTCAGCATGGTGGTCTTTATCTACCTTCTCCTTCCCACGAGTGAGATGTCTTTCCTCGTCAGATAACAGCGATTAACAGAATCAAAAATCTTTTTAGGAGCGAAGTCTAAACACAGTTGCACAATTTGAATGAGGTTCAGATTTTCTCATTTTCTTACATATTACTTAAATAAAAAAATATATCTGAAAAAATACATTCCTTTAATGCAGTTAATTTTATTGATGTAAATGTATCAATTTCCATAAAGAAAATTACTGAACTAAAAGTTTTTATAAAATTTTGCCAACACACAATAACTTTCGAAAACAGACGAGCTTCTGCAAGAAGATATAAAGTATTATAAAGCTCATCACATTATTTTTGTATAATTCATAAAAAAAACAATCATTCGAAGTTTTAACTACTGTATTTTTTTGTATAGAATCCTCAACGAAGTATAATGCTCTGCAATTTTTTCGTCGATTAGTCGAAAATAGAATTATCTGATAAAGTGGTGTCAAGAAGTGGGAGTCATATAAAATAAAAAATACACAGTATGATTAAAAATATAATAAATTGCACAGAAAAACATTTACTATGAAAAAGATCTGTTTGGATCCACTTCATCACAAAATGCTATCTCAGTTAATCGCATTTTGCGCTGAAAAGATCGATCAAGAGCGACAATTTCGAGAAAATTCTAGTAAAACTGATCGATTTTTAGCTTTTAATAACTTTTAAAACGAAGTTAGACATATTTTAAAAGTAAAATATATTTGTTTCATTAATAATTAAATAAAAGAAAGAGACTAATTTCAAACTGCGCATTGAATACATTTTCTTTTGATACTGCGCTTGCTTGGCTTTACACTTTACATTAATACGTTTGTCGCCGCTTTTATTTTATTTGTCTTTTCTATAGCTTCGAATTTAAAATCTGCTGTGTAACTTAAGCGTTTTCGCTTTCATATGACTAAATACGAATTTCAATATTTTCAGAACGAAGCAGCTCAAATCAAGACAAAATGCAAAACTATGTTAGCGAATAGCAGCTGTAATATCTCCGAGGAACCGAATTAGTTCTTGAACGTAATTGGACAAAGCTGATTATAGTTGAAATACGTTAGCAGTGTCATGGCGCCATCTGTTATTTATTTTATGAAACATAAACAGCATTTCTTTCAAAACTTTCTTATAAGTTTATGTGATGGAGAATGCTTTTTATCAGATTATCCTCTGAGTATTATACAGATCTTAGTGTTATACAGATCTTATATTATACAGACCTTATGAGTATTATACAGATCGGCTCTCTATAATTCTCACAACGAGATTCGAAACATTTTTAACACATAATGGATTATATACAGGAAAATCGGGTATGTTTAATGCATAACACAAAAATACAAAACTGAAGGAATATTTGCAAAAAGATTTTAGTTTACAAAAGATATTGCAAAAACCATTGCAATCAATTTGTAAAAAGCATTGCAAGAAGGACAAATTTGAAAATATTGCCGAAGCAAAATGTAGGGAATTTCAATGTAGAGAAGAGAGCCATGATTCCGATATTTTGTATTTGCCAGGACAAAAAGCAAAATACCGAAAAACGCTTATTGAAAAGCAAAAAATATTTGATATTTTTCATTAATAATTTTCAGAAGCTTTTAATAGTGCTTTTAATATAATATAATATGGCGCACTATCAAAAGCTGCTGGAATCATTTTAGTTATAAGAATTTCATTTTGTGTGCAAAGAAGTTTTTCGAAGTAACTAAAAATAAGTTCCCCATTAGAGTAAATTTGTAATAATTCTATTATAAGAAATTCTGTTATTTCTCCTAAACTGGATGTAAAATATCGATGTATAACATCAAAATACAATTTATAGCACAAGTTGTAAAATTTACTTTTCTGTAATTTGCTAAAAACAGATTTTTTTAATATCTTGATCTATACAACATTATATTGGTATTTCTTCAATAAGATGTAGTATGGAATTATTACTTCGTTGAATACTTTTTAAAATTGCTTTAGGGTTCACTTTTATTTTTAGTACCTCTTGAGTGCGTTTTTCCTAGAGTAGTATATCGAAATCTAGTTTTTCTAATGATAAGGAAATGTTATAAAAGGCTTTTAATACTCCTGTCTTGTAACTGAAGTAGATTTCTCATGAAATGATTTAATCATTGCTTTAGAAAACTGAATACTTTTCACGAAGTTTTTTGAGAAAACCAAACTTATAATCTTTTCAGCAAGAAGCATTCTTTCTTACTGAAATTTTTCAGAGATTAAGCAAACTAAAAAAAGAATTTTTTTCTAGAGATGAAATGATAACAAATGCTTAATGACAAAATTGTTGTAAGGATAAATATAATTGAATTTATATACTACATATACTAAATAATACACTTTTTTGCAAGGTTAAACAAATGAATATATAAGTTTAAATAACTAAATATATATCGGAAAAGTCTCAATATAAAGTTCTTCAAGATCACGTGCCAGGAATACAAATTCACCTTACCATTCTTAGAATTGCTTTAAGCCACCATGTAAGTTTGTTTTATTGGGAGTTTTAAAGTTAAATTTGAATACCAATATATGTTCATTACCCCATATTAATTGTCCAATCCATTGTCTAAGAAATAATTACTAGCCCTTTACATCTCAAAACAAGTTAGCCACTATTCAGCATTCTGCCAGGTACGTCCATTAGACGTACATTTCAACCAGTACATATTCAATCAGGTACGTCTAATGGACGTCCACGGAAGGTCCACCATATCCACTAGACGTCATGGATAAAAAACAGACGTCTACTAGACGTTCATTGTGGATGTAATCTATATATTTATTGTAACTTGCAAATATTAGCAATTTAGAAGACAGTTACTGTGGATAGAATATGATTGAATGTATTCATCTAAATTCATTAAGTAAAAGAATAAAACATATATATTATTTGTAAAAACCTTTAAGTGTGCTTTATAATTATGATATATTAATTTTTTCGCTTTAATTTACAAATACATTTGAAGTGAAGAAAATGATTCTACAAACTTCGAATAATTAATAATTTAGCGTTTACTTAAGTCATCACTAAATAAATATTTTTTTAATATTTGGAAACTTATTGTTTTTTCAAGTATCTTTCTTTACATTTTATGAAAGTAATATTTTATTTGATTACATAATTAACTTCAAGCAGAAAATGTAAAAAAAAGATTTTGATGTGAAAATGTCTGTTGAATCGTAATATTTGATTGTGATTGAACATTTTGACATTCTTTATATACAACATAGAATTTTTTTAGATCAAGGAAACGTTTTACTGATATTTTTTTTTAAGTTAGAACCATGAGTTTTATTATATATGTAGTCTTAGGACCATATAGTTATGTCCTAGTTAAATAATGTAGTATATAAGTACCCCATATGTTATTGCCGCACAGGAGAGCTTCTCGCAGATACTCCTGTTGAGTCCGTATTGACGCATCACAAAGAGAAAATTTGGAGAGCTCCAGAACATATAGTTTGACTATTGCACACGCAGAAAACAATAAAGCAATGTGCACCTCATGTTATTCAATAATGACTGACATCGAGCCCATAACAAATTCAGGCCTTCCCTGATATTGATTGTCCCTTGCTATAAGTTTCGTGAATGGAGTGATGGTAAATAGACAGAGGAAAGTAATTCTCAATTGGAAAAACTATCTGCACTGCTGTTTGCTCTTTCGTAAACCTTAGTTGAGAGATTCCTTTTTAATTAACCAAACTTTTTTACACGTTTTCGAATAAAATTGTAAATTTCGCCATTAACGTAAGAAAGGAATTGCAGTAGTTCTGCAAAGCAAAGGAGTGTTTGTGTTCTTGTAATTGTGTTCTTTACTATCTTGTTATGAAGACCTATGCTTATTAAAAGCTGTGATATGTTCAATGTCCCTCTCCTGATGGATCTTGGTGAAGAAAGAAGAGCTTCTTCTCCCCATGCCCCACCAGAGTTTATCTTGTCAACTGATCTTGTTTGATAATTACAATGCAACTAATTATATTTAGTGGTTTCGGTAAGCATAAATAAGCTGCTGGAAATGTATCACAATAGCCTAACTCTAACTTATAATTAAAAGACAAAGTAATAGCTACTTTTTTTTGCGAATTAAGTTGTTGAGAAGATAATGATACATTAAAAGTTACATTCGTTGTTTAATTTAGTTTCTTAATTGCTGTCAATTCATCGAAACTCTATAATATTATGTAATATTATATATATGGATATGAGAGAGAGAGAGCGAAAGAGAGAGAATTTATAGTAACACCAGGAAAATTCTTTTCTCTAATATATGAATTTTTTTCCTTCTTTTTTAACTATATATATATTTTCAGCAAGATAACAATCAAATTGATATTTTGTTCGGTAAAGTACGCTGAATGCAATAAAAATGAAATGTTATTAGAAGAAAAATATTAAGATTTATTGTTCCTAAAGGAAATTTTAAGCTGAAACAGGGGGCTATACTGTGGCATAATGGCAGAATAATGCTCTTCCGAAGAGAAGTTCGTAGGTTTATTCCCACCCACCATTAAGCAGCGAAAGATTGAAGTTATGTTGTCAGATGTGATGTTTTCTGCATACACATTTGTTGTGCATACTGAAGTAGTTATTTGGCCGTCCACCTTGTTTTCCCCTCAGAATCTTCCTTTTACAGAGGGAAAATCTATGGTACGAAATTTTCTAATATAGCTAAATTACGTAGAATAAGTTCCTATAAAATCAATACTAGTGAGGATTTTCAGGGAACACAGTGCTATATGGATTTCTTGTAATGCTAGTTCGAGAATAAATATAATTCTAAGACTGAACTTGACTTAGATATATTAAGGCTTGGTGCAAGAATTTTTCTCCATATCAGGATATGTAGCTCTTATATAGTTACATATCCTGATATGGAGTGGAGTTGTTATTAATTAAATGATGTTACTATTAATTAAATATAGTAATCCTACTGAATGAAGTGTATGTTAAATCTGGCAAATTATAATAATTAGGATTTTTATTTTAAAACTAGATTTATCTGTTGAGATCTATAAGCAAATTTTTGATAAAAAATTATTTAAAAGTGATAAAAATTTGGCTCTCTTCTGCTTTGGAAATCTGAAACAGTAGCTTAAAAAAATTTTTTTTTCTTTAAATTAAGTTAAAAATACAATCTTATAACTATTAGTGCAGGGTTTGATGAAATCTTTATAAGATATCTCTAAATATCTGTTTAAAGGTATTAAATTTTTTATTACAATGAAATCAATTGCATACAAGTCTTGATTAACACTGTAAAGCTGCGGTCTTTTGGAAATATTTTCTGTATAAATATGCAATAAAAATTAGCACATTACAAATAACATATTAAGAATTGAAACTCTTTTTTTAATTTCTCTATTTACTTTTATAAAGATAAAGAAATTTGGGTATATCTTAACTACTATATATTCTATTGAATCAAATAACAAATTTTATCCTTAAATTTACAAATTATCATACCTTTTATTTAGTATTTAAAAAGTAACATTATATTTTTAATGTAAGTTGGGTCATAAGGAATTTTATTTCTTTATAAGTTCATTTTATAATAATCCTTTGAATTTCTTTGATTTATCTTTTTAGAATTTGTTAGAGAAAGTTTTGTGATTCGAACTTTCATTTCGCCTTTATTTTCTAGTATTTTTTCATAAACAGTGTCATAAAAACGATACAGAAGATTTGTATGTTTTTAGACTCCCCAGAAATTTTTCCCTATAAGTTCGAATTTCATACTAACACTATACCTCAGAAATGAAAAGTAAACTAGGAAGAATTTGGAGATGAAATGCTGACTTAGGTGTCGCCACATCGTATAGTTGAAGTTAAAATCACGAAGTGGTTGGCAGTATTTAGTGATTTCATATTGTAAAAAAATCTTGCAAGCACCCGGTGTTTGTAAATTTTTATTGTCTTTGTTTGGCTTACGAATTTTCCAGACTGTTGCATAAAGGTAATGGTTTAATGTTCTTATTCATAAATTTTTTTTCTCTATTATAGCGCGTTCTTTATCACAACTATCCTTTTCCACAGAATTACTTTTCATTAGGTTAACGTAAGTTCGAGTACTTAATCATATCTGCGTTTCAGTTTATAAAACACGAGGAAGCTTTTAAATCTGTTATTTATTAAAATGACCTACTATTTCATATATAGGAATAAAACAACTATGAAGTCAATTAAAAGTATTATTTTAATCAAATAACAATCGTTATTTTAAAAAACACTTAAATGCAATGAAAGTAAGGAAAAGATTTCAATCTTTTATGGAAGAATCAATTTTAATTAAAAACAAACAAACGAAAAAAAAAACCCATAATGTCAATGATTATTTTAAAGAAAAAGTACGAAAAGTTTGATAGTTTCGGTTTTGTATAAATAAGAATCAAAAGAATTTAAAATATATTGAAATCAAATATGTTGTATATTCATCACAGAAAAACTTAATTTCTTTCTTTATATATGGATTTTATTCATTTCCAAAATTAGGTATTTTAATTACGAGCGCACAGACCTCTTGGAGATAAGCAACAAATACAGTAGTGTCAACTTGTTTTGTTTCTTATTTTAATTTTATTTCTGCTTCTAATCTTGTAAAAGTAGTTCTTGCAAATTCTATGACGCTAAATAATTTTCTAAATTATATTATTCCTTTCCATTATTTTCATTTGTTTCCTTATATTCCACGTCAATTTCACTCTAGTTTATTGGTAATCTTTTATTTTATATTTTATCAATAAATATAAAATATTGTAATTAATTGAAAATATAATTGTCTTTTTGAAGTTATAGGTGATTTTTTTACCCCAATTTTAATTTTGTTTCACAGAAATCAGCAAATTTGACAAATTGCCTTTGTTGAATCTTTAAAAGCACTATTTTGCAAAATGTTTTGCACCTGGAACTTGATAAGAATAATTTTAGGTATTGATGAATTGTACCTTAGTTTTGGTGGAACTGATAACCGAATAAATAGCACTCTGGTCTAGTTTCAATACCTCATGGATTTCATTTCTACTTTGGATTTGAATGTTATTAGTATTTTGGAATTGATTTTAAACTGTAGATTCTAGTCTAACCATAATTAGTCTTCCCCCAATTGATGATAAGGTTTCAACCAAATTAGATTAACCTTCTTGGTTTATTTTTCCTCTTTGTGGAACCCAAAGTTTTTACAGACTATATAAGCAGCATTTGTTAAATCAACAAAATTAAATTTATTAATTAAATAGGAATGAGAATACAATGTTATTTTAATTGGCAATGGTTTGTATTTTTCAAAGATATGTCACAAGTACTGTATTATTAATTGAGGTGCATGTAATAAAACACTGGGCTATTGGATATAATCATTAAATAGGAGAGATTTAAAAGATTGTGTGTATTATTTATAAATTCTTGCATTTATTTTTTTCATTTATAAGTAAATTAGTTATTATAGGATGGCAATATTGTTGAATCACCCTGTTCCTGAAGAAGGAATTCACCACCAGGAACCTAATACAACTGCTTATGTTAAGAATAAAGAGATTGGGAAAGGCACTTTATATATTACTGAAAGGTACTTCTATTTGTCATATTCAAACTTTTAATTCTTATAACTAATATTCAAGCTCTTAATACTTTATGTTGCATGATGTTATTGTTTGAACTGTTTCAAGAATTAAATAAAATTAATTGAAATACTAAAATAATTAATGACTTTATTTTTGAAGACATTTGACTATGTATTGTAGGTTATTTTATACAATTAATGTCCATAAATTGTTCCAATAAGTTTTCATTTAAACAATTCAACTATTTTCAACTATTTTTAAAACCTTGTACTCATAACTGAATTAATCAAACAAAAAACCGCAAGAGGATATTTTAGTGTCAAATGTCACCTTTCCAATGAGCATAAATCTGAAATTGTTTGATAGATACCTCACAAGATATCGATCACTACAGATGTCTACCTAAAAAATAATGGATTACTTTTTCCCCATACTAATTCATATATATATATATATATATATATATATATATATATATATATATATATATATATATATATATATATATATATATATATATATATATATATATATATATATATATATGGTATAAAATACTTTTATCAGAGGGATATTGACTGTCATATCCAATTCAGAAGATATATCTATCTTCATAATTAAAAGCACTTTTATTCCGACTGAGCACAAGCATCTTTTTTATTGAAAATAAAAATAGATAAATCTTTTTTATCATTGTTAATCTGTTTTCATTTTGTTGAGTGAATGCTTAACTTTACTAAATGATAATTAAAGTTAGTGACAAAAAAATTTGTTAATATGTGAAAATATTTGTTAAAGGACTTGTTGGCAAATGAAAACAAGTTATTTGTGAATAACATTTTAACTCTTAATGAAATGATAATTTAAATAATCAGTTTTTAGTATTTCTATGTGTGCAAAACACTAAAAATGGATCCATGCATGAAATGTTTAAGTTGTGACAGTTGAATGGTTAGAGCTCTGGCCTTTCACTCAACAGTTAATATGTTTGATTCCCATCTTGGGCTTGGTGATTTTTGTGGTTCATATTAAATTGTAGGTCCTGGTCTCATAAGCTGTCTTGTGGCAAATGACTGACAAACAACAAAAAGTAAATCAAACTGAACTATTGATTATTTTTAGTAAAAAAAATATTCTCTACTGATTTTACTTTTTTTTTTTAAATTTTGTTGTTCTAATATTTGTATTATCTTTCAATTTTTTTCAACCTCATTTTGGTTACCAACTAAAATGCAAAATTTGAAGTTCTTTTCAATTTTCTGGACTGTAGTGCATAAATAATGAAAATTTTTTGCAATGCATATAATAATTGAATTTCTCTTTTGATATTGAATATTAGCTGATAATATACTTCTGGATTTTTAGTGTTTTCTGCTGGGTTTCAAATAATGGTGAAGGCTTCTCCCTAAATTATCAATCAATTTATATTCATGCTGTGTCAAAAGATGCGGGAAATTTTCCTCATCCATGCCTCTTTTTGATGGTTGAAGGTGATTTAGGTAATTAGTTTAGTTTGCATTGTCAGTTTTTAAAAGTATATTTGTGAGATAAATTTTGTGTGTTTGTAAATCTGTTCATTAATATTTATTATCTGATAATTTTAAATGAATAATATTCGATATCATTTTACATTTAGATATCAAAGCATATGAATTTTCTGTTTCATACACGTGATTAATAATATATTAAATGATATGAATATTTATTATTAAATAGAATTTAAAATTAATCTGTACTTTATTATGAAATATTCACCTTCATTTAACTACTTGAAACTTATTATACCAACCTTGGATGATTTTGCTGAGCATCCTTTGTAATCTGTTGAAGAATGTTTATAATTGGTGTATACATTAAATATGTAAGAAAAATTATATCAGGTTAGAAATTAAAAGTGTCTGAAAAATTTTAGTTAATATTAAGTTTTTAAAGAGTTTAATATTTTGCACAAAGTGGCTTCAAAATAAGCTAAATTTCATTTTGTTTCTTATCAGAAAATGTAAAAAAATAAAAATTTCAGAACACAAGATGCCCCATAAAAAAATTAGAAAATATAAAATAGGAAAAGCTTAGTTTTGTTGCCTTAGAGTAATGAATTTTTCAAAAGCTTGAACTTTTATGAAATATATTCTTTATGGACTTAAGCTCTGAAGGGGAATTAGTATGTTCAAAAATTAAAGAAAATTCAAAAATAAAAGATGCAAAAACAGAATAAATTCAACACAACACATTTTTATCTAGTATGAATTACTGTGCAAAGATTTATTCTTCAAACATCATTGACATCAGCTGAAAATACATTTATGTCTGTCAAATTTGATACAGTATTTCGGTAATTTAGCCAGCAAAAATTAATTGTTTGAATAACTTTAATAAATTTTTAAATATTTATAAATAACATTTAATAAAATTGCCGTATTAAATTTAATTCAAAATCAAGAATTGTTAGGGAATGGACGTAGACATATTTTGTTTTAAATAGATAAAGTATTTTGAAAGGTGCAATTGTGTATAAATATTTATAAAATTACATTTATATCTTTCTTTGCATTAGGCATATACATTTGATGTGTTTTTTTTTAAGAGTGTTATAAAAAATAACAATAAAAAGAATTATTTTAATGTTTGAAAATAGAAATTTGTTTTTATTCCATCTAAAAAATATTTAAGATAACCAAATATATTTAATGATAGACAATCGTAATCAAAATTGTTTCTAACAAAAACTAGTGCTTATTTATGTGCATGCATATATCTAACACATATTATTATTTTTATTTTTGTTGTTAACATTGCCTTGCCTTTTGATTGGTGCAGTTTGTACTTTATGGACCTTGCGCCACAAAACCCAACCAACCAGCTTTGCATTTTGAAGCATAATAATGTATATAACAATTTTTTATTATTAAATATATGATATTGTGTTTATTTGTAATATGTATAGTGATTATATGATAATTTTATTAAGATTTTTTTTTTCACATTTTTATTGATGTTTCATTTTTTACTTAAAAGTG
>JAPDSC010130889.1:0-20444 GCA_026290005.1 Latrodectus geometricus | reverse complement strand
TATTATTCTTATTTCGATAAAAAATAAATTTAATTCTTAGTGTTAAGTTTATGATATTTTTAAAACAGATGAAAATTCTGCGAAGACTGTCATCACTTTCAGAAACTCTACTTGAAAGTAGGAAATTATTTGATTATTTCAAGTTAAAATATGAACAAGATTTATCTTGCTTCCTAATGGTCTGAATCAGAAAACTTGTAGTATTCATGTTTTTATTCATTTCTGACCTATTTCAAAGTTAAATAATGTCTTTCTCTTTCAGAAATAAGTAACGATAACATTTCCGGGTAAGTAAAAATGATATCTACTTCTTACAATTTTCTTACACTGTAATTATTTATTTTCTGAGTTACTAATCAATATGAAATAGGTAACAAAAATTTCTCACAAATCATACTTATAGAGGCTCATTGTAAATTTTTAACAAAAGACATGGTATTATTTTTCAGAATTATGTTATCGATCATATTGATTTTAAAGAACAGGTCATATATTTTGTTTTGATGCAGCAATTTAAGATTTATTCAGTTGATGTAAGAATACATTATTTTATTTTTACTAGTTGATTTGTCTACTACTACGCCTCTATACCTCTATAATATGTAATGAATAAAGAAAAACATTTTATATATAACAACTATTTTTTGTGTATATGAGAATTTTATGACTTAAATATGATTTAAAAGTATCTAATATTATTTATTCTGAAGAAAATAGCAAAATTTTATATATTTGACAAATTACAACTCCTCTATTTTTTTGCTTTGTACGGACATAAAAATTTGACACTGTAAATTTAAATTCATGAATAATATGCTTAACGTTGATATGGTTTTTTACTGCATTTAATTTCATTTTTAATATGCATAAGTTTCATAAACAATTCCATTTTTGATAGCAATTTTAATCAATAGTCAGTTATAATTTAAAGCATTTTATTTCCATGCAGTTTATGTAGATGGAGTCAAAAATATAAAAATAAATATTCACATACATTTTATTAATTCTAACGTGATAATGGAAATAAATTAAAAGTTTTCAGTGCATTAATAATATGTATTACTTTGTTTAAAACGTTACTATTTAAAATCTTCTTGCAATGATATTTATTTAAAGAAGAAAGATATATACATAACATTGTATGCTTTCTAATTAGTTTTATGATACTTATTAAGTACTAAGTGCAGCAAATGTGGTTGGTAGTTTCTTCTGTGGTTTTTTGATTTAGTAAATTTTTCTCTACCATCACATTTATAATTTTTCTATTTGTCTGTTTATGTATAATACTGTTCAAAAATATTTTAATTACTTAGATCTTTTATACAATTTTGACTTTCCTTGATGTTGAGTAAATTAGTAAATATTTTTTGATCTGGTTTTTTATTCTTACTTAAAGTATCCACCAAACTGTAATTTTTAATAAGCTCCAATCAAAGCTGAATTTAATAAGAAAAACTAACTATCGAAAAATTTTAAAAACTGAAAGGTTTAAATTTTACTTAATGTCATATAAGACTTTTTTATTTTTCAATCCAATAAAATAAACACATAACAATCACTTTAAAACAAATAAATATTTGACTATAATAATGTTGATTGTCAAACATTATCAAAGTAATTTTAGTTGGAAACTATAAATTATAATTTATTAAGTTTGTAATAAACAAAATAAGGATTCATCATTTTTTTCTGTGAAATAAATGCAATTTTCTGTTAATAAAAATTATTTTAATAAAAATTATCATTGTTTTTTTATTTTAGATAAATATATATAATTCCTGAGAAATTTAAATGATAAATTTTTTATATAAGTCTATTTAGTTCGTACTCATTAAATCTCTTAGAGATTTCATTCCATATTATTCTTATATTACAATATATTCTAGTAACAACACGTTTTCAAAAGCATTATTTTTAAAAGTACAAATCCTCTTTCATGAATGGTAACATATGTCACATAATACGATGAAGTAATTACTTTTAGAAAAAAAGCATTTCATTTGTTTCATAATTATTTCACCTAATTATCAAGAAAGAGTTTTCTGCGAATACCATTTTTTTCTGAATTATTTTCTGCGAGTAGTATTTTAGTGAGCAATATTTTCATATTCACTGATGAGAATTCTTTATACCAAAATGTTTAATTTGCAATATTTTTTTTCTGTAGAATATTTTGACGATAAATTCATACCAAAAATTTCAGATGACTTCTTGTTTCTGGCTTAAATAATTTTAAGACTTATAATAATTGAAAATAATATTTCATAAAATCTAAACAAGCAATGTTATGAAAAAGTTCAAAATATGTTACAGAATAGAACATTAATGCAAAATTACTAAAAAAAACTAAATTGTTTGATTATTGGATGTAATGCATATTATGAAACTTAATTATGAAAAAAATAACATTGTAATATATTCTGAAAACATGGAAATTAAATTAAAGATATAAAATTCGAAATATATTATCTATGATATTATTTTTTCAGAATCTAAAATAAATATTGTGAATTAAATTTAAATTTTTTTAAAAACAAGTTCTCACTTATTTGTAAGTTGTATCTACAAAAATGTTAAGTTTCTAATTTTCAAAGATAATGTCAAGCAAAAATATCAATTTTTGAAATAATACATACTTTTTTTATATAATTTTAAATGCCTGTTCTGCATTATCATATTTTTTTATTAATATCTTCTTCTTCTTCATAAGCGCTACAGCTTGTTGCAATCGAAGTCTGCCTCTCCAAGCTTCCTCCACCTGCCCTATACCAAGCAACATCTTTCCATCAGTTTACCACTAACAATTTAAAGATTTTATCTTCTCTATCTAAGTATCCAGAAGGGGGCTTCCCTTTCGGCATTTTCTCTCTATTCTCGAAAAAAGTACTTTGTAGGAAAATAATCATCATATGTATAAATATAGCCTAGCCGTCTAATGCGTAAAGCCTTTACTAATTTTACTATACAGGGATCATTACATTTTTATAGATTTCCTGGTTCATTTTTATTGATTTAATGGTTGTATAGAATTCTCCATTTGTTATTTTCTTTTAGAGATTAAATTTTTTTTCTTTCTTTCTTCTTTTTTTTCTTTTTTTTTCTTTTTTCTTTTTTTTAAATCAGAAGTGGATCCTTTTTTGCCTTCTTAAGCACATAGCACTGAGGTCCAAAAAGGGCCACAGGTCGTATCAAGGTCATATAAT
The DNA here is from genome assembly GCA_026290005.1 of Latrodectus geometricus. Lineage (NCBI taxonomy): Eukaryota > Metazoa > Arthropoda > Arachnida > Araneae > Theridiidae > Latrodectus > Latrodectus geometricus. Next base: position 17,241 of record JAPDSC010130889.1, on the reverse strand, counting down.
TTTGGTTTTTATACTAACTAGTTTAGATTTAAATTGACTTCTAAGTCTTTAGAAACATCTGTTGGCCAAAGATAACCTGTTTGTCATTTCAATTTTAATATTGTTGTAGCTAGAGATTAATTTGTGCCCAAATATTTTAATTTCTTAATAAGTCTCAATGTATAATTAATTATGCTTAGAGGGGATAGATTCATTGGTCTACTTGTTACGATCATAAATTTTGTTTTATTTTCCTTGATCGTCAGGTACATTTTTCCAAATACTTTTTCAAGCAAAATAAATATCTCGACAGCAGGTTATTCTGAACGTCCAATGATGTCAATATCATTAGAAAATGCTAATAATTAAATTGTCTTTTGTAATATATAATAGTAAGTAATAATAGTAAATACAATAGTAATATAATAGTAAATATAATAGTAATATAATAGTAAATATAATAGTAAATATAATAGTAATATAATAGCAAATATAATAGTAATATAATAGTTCGTAATAATAGTAAGTAATGTGTTGTGCGTAGTCGTATCCCCTTTGTTACATCTAACCTGAAGCACATTCTTGAAATTTCTACGTCATCTACATGAAATCTCTTTTAACTATTTCATATTTCTCCATTTATTATTTTTTTTTTTGCAAGTTATAATGCTTGGAATAAATTTATCTCTGGCATTATTTACTAGCCAGTAAAAGTTTCTAGCCACCTTTTGCTTCTTTAGGTTTTCAAGTTCATTGTAGAGTTTATCAAAATATGAAAAAAAGTGTCTTAGTCTTATGTATTTTTTTCTTTCTTTACTAGCTCTTTATATTGTTCCCTTGCATCAGTAATGGAATGATTCTTTACCATTAATTTATAAGACGAGTTCTTAGTTCTGCTATCGCTGAACATCCCCTATTAAACGATTGTTTACCAATCGTAGCAGAATACACAAAGATAGTTTTCTCAACCTTTCCAATTATATTTGTTGAAAATTCATCTAAGCATTCTCCATTGGTAGGCTTTTATCATCATTTGATATTTTGTCATTTGATTTTTTTTGTACACCCTAACAAATTTCTTTTTCTTTAGTTGTTCAATATAAATATGTTTTAGATTTCTGTCCTCTCTATTTTGGTGAAAAACTTATTGATTCTAATTCGTAGTTTTAAAATAACCAGAAGATGATTCTAGCCTACGTTCGAAAGGTGCGTACTTCGACTTCTGTGTCTCAGATCAGTGAAACATGACCACTTTGGCTTTGAGTTCTACCATCAGATGATCTCCAAGTGGCCTTATGTATATTTTTATGCCTTAAAGCTGTACTTCTGATCACTATATTAGATAAAATGACAAAGACAATAAGTTTAAAACCATTATCACTTAACTCTTGGTGTAGACTGTGGGACACAATAAAGGTCTTCAAATTTTCATCTTTTCCAATCTTTTATTTAAAATTTCCCATTACGTGATTTTTTTTTATCATTTGAGTGATATCCAGTATAAACTCTATCCAGAAAGCCATAAAACGCTTTCTTATTCCCAATTTTATCTTTAGTGGGGGGAAGAATACATATAATTGAAATATTTTGCATCTTTTCTTTAACACGCAGTATGCAAGTTCACTGGTTCGAACTCAATATATTTATCCTTAACTCGTTTCTGACAATAAAGACAGTACCAAAATAATGCGTCTTTGTATGGTAACTGTAATAAACACTACAATTTCACTTTTCAATTAATCCTAGTGCAGTTGTTCTCATTTATTGCACAGCTATAACACCTACTTAATATTGCATGAAATTGTTTATGAGCTTTTTTTAATGCTTTATTTTTATATAAAGTTCTTACATTCTATGTTCTAAAAACAAATTTGATTTCATACCAAGTCAACAGGAAAATGCCAATCCTAAAAATATTTTTTGAGGTTTTTAGAAATAGACTACAGTGTCTTGTATAAAATGTGCACATGGATAAATATTTATAATAAAAGTTAATAAATATTTTTTAGAAATTAACTATATGACATTTGAAAGATTTAATTTAACTAATGATTTCTATAAGTAAAAATATGAAATAAACGAAGAACTAAATTTTATTCTTAATTAAATTCGTAAATGTTGATTATATCACAGTAGTATAGCTACCATATAACTTTAAAAAATGTAATTTTTAAATGAGATAAAGTATCTTTCTTGAATAAAAAAAACAAATTAAAAGTATCTCAAAAAGTAGAAAACAAATTATTTTTCTCATTTGATGGCTGAAAGAAAAATAGTTTCTTGAAAAGAAAACCTTTAATGATTTTGAAAGATTTAATTAGATATTTTACGGATAATGTTTACAAGAATTAAAACCTGCTATGCGATGAACATAAAATATTAAATTATCAATTCCTTGTGTTTGAAAGTAGTGTACAAGAAAGTATATTGATAAGTTTAAATTAACATCTACACAAAAAATTATCTTTTACTATTTATGAAATAATTTTAGAAATATAATAAGTTTTATAGTTTCTGTTAGTAGTTCTATAAAAATAATGAATTTTCTTAAATTATTCATCAAATTTAAGTCTATTATCTCTAAAAAAATTTAAAACTTCATTATTTGAAGATTTATTATTTAAAGGGGAAATAATTTAAATTCATCAAACTATGAAAACTTAGAATTAAAAATAGTTGATTTATTGAATAATTAATAAATATCATCTTCATTAATTACTCAGAACAAAAACAGCAGCTTCAAAAATGCATTGGGAATTAAAATTCAAAAAATATTTTTCTATAAAATTTGTACATTAAATTTAAAATATTGACTTAAACCTACTAATTTAAATTAAAGAATTTTCTTTACAATGCAATTTTTGAAATGTAATTTCAAACATACCCTTTAGGATGATCACTTCATGATAATTCACAAAGAATTCTAATGTTTTCATACCTACGGATGTGAAATTTGTCTCAACATTCTGTTTGATAATTATTTTGAAAAAAAAATGACATTCGTTAACGAACAAGAATTAAATAAAATCTAATAATAGTATATTATATGGGTAAACTACCTATTATTGAATAAATAATGAAAGTCCCAATTTCTCTTTCGCATTTTAAAACAATAATTTCTTCTTATACTATTTTAACTCTGACTTTGTTCCAATCAATGTTTATGTTAGGTAAAGATACTTTTAACTTAATTAATTAATTATTATTTTTAAATTAGTTAATTAATTATTATATTCCAAAAAGCATTATTGATTAAAAAAATGTAAAGATGCAATAATGAGCAAAAAATACATTTTTATATTGAATTTAAAATAGGATAATAATATTATCTCTCTAAAGGTAAGGAATATCAACTCATGTAAATGATTACTTTAATAATATGATGTACAACTTGTCTCTTATTTGTTGTTACCACAGAACTTATTGAAATTTGGTACTTGTGTTTTTGCAACATTGACCCTAATTATTTAAAATATTTTTGTAAAGAAACTTTTAAAATGTAAGCAATAAATATTTAATGATCAGAAGCAAACTTAACTTCAATGTAATAATTAATATATATTTAGATATAATCTCAGAGTTTTAATTATATGAAAGCGTATAATATTTAGTTGAAATTAAATACGGTTATTTAACTTACTTCAATGGAATGTGAAATAAAAGCGGAAATAAGAGAAGCAATTAAAAAAAAATAAAAAACTGTAAGGATCAAATTTTCAATAATTCTTTACTGACAAATCAGCCATATAATTAAATGCTAATTCTAAGCTTGATTCATGAGCGTTTGTGAGTGACATTATTCAGGATAATTTGATAAGAATAGAAAATTCCTTGAAAGAAAATAATTATAAATACCAGTTAAAAAATTTGGGTATCTTTAACTGTTAGAAGTTCACAGTTAACTAGCTTACATTTACTTTTCCCATAGCATTTATTTCATTTTTATTTGAATTTTTCAAATATATTAATCAACCCTTTTTTAACAGTGAAATCGTATTTTGTTTTATTTCTAAATATGTGCATATTTCGGGTAAAATATTTGTAGCAATTCATATATTTCAAGTTTTCGATAAATGAAACTTAAACATGGCCCTGCTTTAATATATGTTTCATACTTCACACTTTTATTTTTTACTTTCACACCCTTTCACTTAAATTAAATTAAATTTTTCATATTAAATATACACTAAGTTTAATGAAAAAAATATAGAAAAAAAGAAATACAATAACTTTTAACACAAAGTTTTTATGACATAAATATTTTTTTACAATATTTTTTACATATGTTTTTAGAAAGTTTTTTTTTTGTAACTCAAATTCTCCCTACCATTTAAATATATTTAATTTTTATTACATATATGAAAACATATGGCATTTAGGCAAACATATGGAATCATTTTAATATTTATATATTTTTAATTTTTTATTTAAATATACACATTTTAAGTAAACATAAGTAAACAAAAATTAATGCATTATTTTCAACAAGATGAAGTTCTATTCAACTTAACAACGTAGTAAAAGATTCAATTATCGATTTGTGTCCTTTTATAGATCATCAATTGCCACAGATTTACTTTGAAACTATTGATGGCGACCCTGAAGTTATAACTATGTTAATGTCTTTTGGGAGTAAAGTTCATCGCAAATTCCTTTCAATAGTATCATTCAATTTTAATTTAATATTTCTCCTCTGTCGATGATGTTCAAAAGCCCCGGAGAAAATGCCCTTAAATGGATATAGAGTAATAGAGAAAAGCTATTTTCCATTAGTTGAACAATAAATATTTGTCTGCTTTTCTGTTAGGCAAATGGAAATGCTACAAATGCTGACTTAGAGTTTTGTATACAATTTCCTCTAATATTATTAAGCTTTCAGTGTTAATCAATATATTTGTTTCCCAGTGCATGTAGCCAAATTAATTTCTATTTTCTGTTGTAAAGTTTGCGAATTACTTTATCGAATTAAACTTGATCCAAATGCTCTTTGCCTTGTTTATACAAAGACAATTTTGATGTAAACTATTATTACCAAGGGAACTCAATAGTTTGGTAAGAGAATTTATAGAATTATGTATTTGAAACGTAAAATATTATTTCTAGGCATCATTTATAAATTTAATTTTTTAATGCTATATCCTTTTAATTTTGTGAAATTATTTTTGGATTTGTTTTGGATTATTGAACTTATTTTTTGACTAAAAACACATTTAGGAGAAAAATGTTCATATTTCTCTCAAATTATATATAGTTTTTGTCTAAGATGTGATTGTGATATATTTATTTAGTATTATACTTTTATTTTAATTTTAAATATAAATAAACCAGAAACTGAGCATTCTTTGGTCTAATTTCGTATAATCTAAGTTTATTTTTCACACATGTAAGATATATTTATGGAAACCATATGAGAATGATATGAGAAAAACTCCCAGATTAAAATATTATGATGGTAAGTAGTCATAATGAAGATAATGACCATTGTTAAAAATGTTTTTAGTATTTACTGCATTTTTATGCGGTATATATTATAAAGATTCACTTAAAATGTATAATCACTGAGAGATATGTCTAAAATTATATTAGTAAAATGTAATGTATAAATGTCTAAAATTACTTCATGTTTGAATTTCCATTTACAGTTACTTTTAGAGACTTGTTTTTTTAGAAATGGTCTGCTTAAATATTGGACTTATAATATTTCTACCAATCTTATTGCAATAGTTTGATTTATTTATTTAAATTAAGAATATTAGATTGAAATGAGCTGATACAATTTCCTATGATAATTCAGAATATTTTGTTTATCAAATTGTGTTCATTGAATTGCACTAAAAAAAATACTAAGTTTAAATAAAAAGCTTTTGGTTTTTCATTGCTATTGTGATCATACATAACAATTAAAAGAACTTTGTTGACAGTGTTTAAGACGGCAAATAATGCAAATCACACTATTTGTGATGAGCTAAAATAGAGTTTTGACTTTCGTGGTATCAATGTAACGAAGTTGTAATGAGCAACTGTGTTGAGCAAATAAATATCATAAATGAGCTCTAAGAATAAATTTTAAACCAAAAAACAATTTTAGCAATATAAATTTTACAATTTTGGCTTTCAATATTGTTCTGTAATTTACCTTAGTAATTAGACAAACCGACAATAGTTATAGACTTCATTAATAAAGATGTCGAGTAACAGTTTTTGGTAAACAGTATTTAAATCTATGGAGGGCTTGATTTGTGCACAAATGAAAACTGAAGTCAATACTTATGCTAAAAAAAACCGTCACTTGCCTGAGTACCTACCCCAAATTGCTTGGATTTCTTAGAAGAAACCCAGCTACTGATATTCAAATTTATAATGATGTATTAAAGAAGACAACAAACATTGCAATAAGGGAATTTTAATCAGAGCCCTTGACTTTTTTTTTAAATTAATAAAAAACATAAAAAAATCTGGAGAAATTTCTGATGATTTTTTATCTGAACTAATAGTTAAAGAAGCAGCACTTAATGCTATTGAATCTTTGACATTAAATGTAAATATCTGGATCTTATGTGATAGACATAGTGCCATCCAGAAAATATGTAATTAGAATAAAGCTGATGACAAAACAAATATTTCAATGCTTAGTACTCAAAATAAAGACCTTTGTCAATGACAGGATATAAACTTTCAGTGATTCCTTCTCACATTCGAGTCTTTGGAAATGTAACTGACGAGTTTTCGTTTTCAGTTTCATCTGTAGACAGAATAATTGGAAGTCACCACATTAGAGGAAGGTGCCTCTCATATGGTGACTTCAAATCACTCTGTGACCTCCTCTGATGTAAAAATCTCAAATCAAAAGCTAACTAAAACTGCTCTAATTTAATCCTGATATAATAAACAAACTTAGGATGGTGCCACTACAGCCAACTCTGATATTGTTACAGTTAGATATGTTATTGTATGATATATTGTTACTATAATAGTTCACTATTAGGAGGCTAAGATGCTCCTAATGCAATTCCGAGTAGTTTTTCACCGATGACATATTGACCTACGCAGGTTATGAGAACACGTTTTAATATTTAAATATATCTTCAAGCAAATCTTATGTGTTTTATCTTTTTTTATTATATGTATTTATAAATAATACAAATCAAGATGACTGTTTATGAATTATTTAGTGCTTTCTTATCATTTTGTTAGTTTGTTTCTCAAAGGCCATTTTCTGATTATGTGAGCTAATTGGACCAGAACCTAATGCTGAATGTAAATTACGAACTGCTACAATTAAACAAGCCCAAGCTAGGATTCAAAAACACGATTTTTTAATCCTTTAGAAAACTATAGTTTAATAAGTACTTCAAATAATTTTAAAAATTAAATAAAAAAATCTTAGCTATACACGCAAACATTTTATTAATACCTTTGGTTTAATGATGAGTGATTAATGGAATATAATTTAATGATAAGTATATAAAATATTGATGATTTTTTCAGAAAATTGTCTTCATTTGAAATACATTAATTGACATCAATTTAAATAATTAAGTTATTTGTCATTATTAAAATAATTGTATGTACATATTCCCATGTTCATAAATATAAGAACTATTATTGCAACTTTGAATAAAATTCTATTTATGATATAAAAGTTATTATCTGTTTTTAAAAATATTATGTAGTATTTGAAGTGATTAAATATTTAATGTCACTTATTTTCTAGCCAAGTAATTCGCTTCAATTAGCAGTAATTAGTTTTTTCTGGTGCATTTTTAATATCTTTAGTCTTCAAAAACCTCTCATGCGAAAGTATATTCACTTAAAAAAGAGTTAATTAGATTTTGAATTGCCACCGGAAAAGAAAGTTATATAATCAAATAAATCCTTGTTATTTGAAGAATTTGATATCAAAGCTCTAATTTTCTTTTATTAAGTTAGGATTTCCATTTGCTTATCTCATTTTTTCTATACTTCAAATTTTGATTTACTTTTGTAACTTTTATGTTACATCTTTAATATGATTTAAGTTATATTTATGTAAGATTAATTATGTTTTGTATGAGAACAAAAAGTGTAAGAAATACTATATTTGAGATTCTGTTGAAACGATTTCATACTTGTATTATCAATGATATTTTTTCGTCTATGAAATATTGATAAAATGTTTATTGGAGGGAATTCAAGCTTTTTAATGAAATAAAATAATATAATTACAAAGAGTTACATAACAGTATTTAAGACGTTTTCTTTATTAGTCTGTATTTAAGAGAACATTTTGATTTTGAAATTCAATTAATGTCTTATAAATTTTTTCTAATATTTGCTTTAAATTTTGTTTTGAATAATTTGAGAGTAATTTTCATTATTAATATTAAAATGGTTTATATAATACAAAAAATTTTTAATCTAAAAATTTCATTTGCGGAATTTTATATTCTAGCAATTTTATAAACATAATAATAAAAATGTTTTTTTATCATATAATCTGAAAATTTAAAAAAATAATACCTTTAATTCATTTTCTGATTACCCGAATAAGAAATAAGAGAAACAATAATTTTGTTCTTTATTCTATCTTTTCATATCATGTATGCTTTCGTAATTTTAAAAAGTCATTATATTTATTGTAAACAATGCTTACTTTTAAAAAGTTAGATATTGTCATAACATTTTTTTATTTTATAAACAATTTGCTTATGAGGTATGCTAAGAATACCACTTTAGGGGCATGTAAAGTAATTCCAATGTGTCCAATTTCAGTTTTGAAATTTCTAAAAATAATGGGTAAATGTAATCAAGTTTTAAACCCAGCTTCTCAGTGGAAGAAGCACCTTGTTCTTTTCCTTTTTTTAAATCTTACTCTATGAGTTACTTATGGAAGTAGAGATGAAATATTTACTCCAATGAATATGCTCTCTTGTTTCTTTATTCTAACAGAGTAAATGCCTTTAAAAATTTATTAAGTTTGTGGCATAATGCCCATAAAATTTGCATTTTTTCCTACTAATTTAATAGTTGAATCCTGATTTCAGAAAACTCATGACTTTAGGAAAGTAATTGAAATTGAAGAAAGCGAAGAACGAACGCGTGAAGGAGAGGGATTTTGGCAAGGGTGATGCCAGAATATACAGATATGAATGTGTTTCTAAAAATAGAAAATGAGTTTCTTCCTTCAAGAATATATGCAAAAATAAAAGATTTAATTATTTATGATTCATGGTAGATATTTTCATTTGGTTATTATCTAAAATACTCAGCTATTTTATTGCAGATATTGCTGTGGCATCACTTGGTATAAGTGGATTTCTTAATATTTTTTATACCTCAATGTAGTGCTTCAGGCATTCAAATCGGAATTGACGACCACAATTAGCATGTAAGTATCTATTAAGTTACATATATACATACTTTCCATCTTTTTGAGAGATTAATATTTTTTCATATTTGAAAAGTATTGATTTCACCTTCTTCTACAAATAACTTTCTACCTTTCCTTTTATGATATTTGCTCAAAAATTCATTAAAAGAAGGATGAAAAATTACCAACTTCAATATTTAATGACTTCGTAGTTAAAAAGTTTCAAGTATTATATGCAAGTTTGTAATTGATTTTAGCTAATTTATGAATGGGACATCATATTTCGTGATATAAAACATCATTTTAAAAATCTATAAATTAAATTAATTTGTAATATATATATTTTGTAAGCTTAGACTTCATGTTTTCAAGATTAAACTAAAGCTTTAATCAGAAAATCGTTTTTGCTTTACACGAAAATTACTATGAGTTTTTGTTCATTTCGATATAATTAAATATTAAATATTTTCATATAATGAAAATATTTAATATTTAATTTTTCTGCTCACTGTTTTCACTGCATTAAGCCTTTTTGTAATTTATAACTAAATTATAAATTAAAATGAGATTAGTAATATATGTTTTTGCATGTGTTGAATTGTTGAATATCATTTTTTCTTGTTCACTGAAACCTTAGTCAGAAGTAGTTATTAAAAAACTCTATATTATAAAATAATAATCAGAGACTTTCCATTTTGATTTTTGTATCAGAATATAATAAAATAATCATTTCTACAAATGTTAGTGCATACTTCCAAGGCAAATGATCAGAGAATAGTTTTATCTATGTAAAAAATCATATTTTTAATATTTTAGTAAATACCAATAAATACATAGTTATATAGATTATACTATTTTTTATTTAAAAATCTTTAAAAATCTATGGTATGACAACGTGTAATTTAAAATAATGCTAATATAGTAACAGTTAAAATAAATTATGATGATAATCATTAGTTTCCTATTCATTTTATTTTAATAAATCTGAATATAAGTTTTGATATTAAACAAAAAATTCGAATTGACCTGCATAAACTGTTTAGGAAAATTCACATATGCATAGCAAATAAATTGTACTATTTTCAAAGTATGTACATTATTTATAATAGAAGTACTATATATTACTTTAAAAATAAATTAACAGTTTTATTAAGTAATCCAAAAACTTGAGGGATGTGGAAATGAATAAAAATATTTAATTTAGATCAATAGAATTGAATGAACTATTAGTTGCATTGGTACATTTGTAAAAGTATCTGAGAGATTTACTGAGAAAATCATCTAACATTTCAAAACTTAAATAACAAAGGGAGAAACTTAAATCATCAGAAAATAAGATTGATTAGTTATCGTTATTTCTAACACATAAAAGTAATCAGACATTCGTCTGACCTACTTTAAATTTAACTTTTATCATCTCTATCCGGAATCGAGTCAGGAAACTAAGAAATATTTGACATTAAGTGGAAATGACTGTAATTTTACATCGTCTTGATACGTAATACTGTTTGTATTTCATTATTACTTTATGACTAAATATTTATTACCAAATCATTTAAACAAATCACAAAATATTTACACAATTGAGAAAATGGCTTTTTTAGTCAAACCATTTCTTACTTATGTTACAAGTTAAAATATGGTTAACCCAGTAAAAATATATTTTCTCTTTTTTTCACTCTAAATTTCATCAGTTTCAGTAATGCTTTTACTGATAGTAAAGAAAAACAAGTTTATAAATATTTAAAGGATTTTTTTGTAATGTTTGGAAGAAATTTTTGATACGACAAAACATTATCTTCATTTATTTTGAAGCTGTTAGTAATATTTACGAATTTTATTGGGTGTCTGGGCAAAATTTTATTTGTTTTAATAATATTAAATATAGTTCATGATAAATAATTGAAATTCAGAAGTAATAAATAATGCTAGAAAAACTTAATAAATATTTAAAAAGGATTTTGTAAATTTTTCTTTTCAAATTTAAATTATAATTTTATATTAAGTTTATCTTTTTAGATTAAAATTTGCAAATTTACTTAAAACATTTGCAGCGAATCCGATTTATTAATTACTTACTTCTAATATTTAATATAATAGCCTATAATATTTTTATTTAATTATAAGAAATTTGTTGATATTTGTTTAATTATAAGAAATTTGGTGGAAAAATTAATTGAAATCATTTTTAAAGTTATTTAAATGTTGCTTGGACAAATAATAGTATATTCTCAAAAATTAGTATTATTTTCCCTTACTACTATTTTTGATCTTCTTAGTAATATAGTAAAAGAAATTGCATGTTGTTTTAAAATTTAAATACTAAGACATTTGAATAAAGGAAAGTATTTTTCTAGAAAGCACATTGAAGTAAAATTTGATTTTTTTACAAAAGGAAAGAACATAAATACTTTTAAATAAAATCATTCTATAAATAAAATCACTAATTAAAACAATTCGTCAAGAAAATTAAGATTTTTATTCATAAGTTGAAATTTTGAAAGACGTCATGAACACTTTTAAAATATATGTGTAAAACAAATGATAACATTTAAGTAAATATAAAAATATTTCACTATAATCTTTTTCTGAATATAAAATCTATTTCTTTTAAACATTAAGTGAATTATAATTTATAAGGCAATAGGAATACGTTGATCTATTAAATCAATTGACAATTTTCGCGTCATTAACAAAAGAATAATAACAAAAATTATTCTTTGCTTGAAATGTATGAATAAAAAAAAGTTTCTGGATACAATTTTCTTCTTCTTTTATTTTTAAACTTTTTCTAAAAATTCTGTTTTTTATGTACTTATTATCTTCAAAATATGATCAGTATTTTGGGAAATGGAAAGTACTACACCACTTTATGAAATATATAAATGTAAATGAAATATATACATAAGTCAAATATATACAAACAGAAATATTAAAAAAAATATTTTTTCTCTAACAGTGAAGGAAAAGTGTTTTAAAAATAAAGTTTAAAATCCAACCAGTATATTATTTAAGCAGCCCTTGCAGTTTGTTTTAGAATCTGAATCAGCCATAAGAATTAGTAATAAAAATGAAATAAAATAAAATTTCAAAAATATTGAAATTATTATAATTTAAGACAATTTTACTGTAATCATGTTTCTGTAAATATAAAAAAAATTAATTAAATTAGCTTAATTTAATTTATTAAAAGAGCTTCAATGATTTTATTATTTTTAAAGCAACTTCATTTTAATTACATTGAAGTTTCATACAGTTAGAAATGTAAACTTATAAAGTATAGCAATTCAGGTAATTTTTTTGTCTATCACTAAAGAAAATAAACATTCAGATTATTGGCAATTTAAGATGACAATTTATGAATTATAATTATCACGTCATTTTGTTTTATTATTTACCAAATTTTTAAACAATCATTGAGTAGGCATTTGAAATAATTATAAAGAAAATTGAAATTTATGATGAATATTTTGATAAAAGATCTTTATGTAAATATAACGAATAAATAGATAATGTAATTCATTCACATATGAAACAATTATGAAACAAATGCATAAATGTTTTGAAACAAAATAAGCACATACAACTCCCCTAAAATATCACACATTTACTTCAGGGATGTGTACTTGCAGTTGCATATGTGACAGTTGAATACATTTGTTGCTTTTAAGAATGGAGAAGTCTGTAAGTTGTTTTATGTTAACAATGAATGTGAAATTTTATTTTCGCTCTAAGGGTTTGGCAAATATTATATTGCATTATCAAAATTATCAAACTTCCTTTTTCTGTTCGCTGTTTTAATTCTCTAAGTTGCACAGATGATGTGTTTTGTGGTTTCTTTCCCTAGGGTTAAGATTATTCTGATTACTACCAAACGCTTGAAAAGGAGTTTATTTGAATTTAATACTGTTCGAATTCAATAGAAATTACTTTTATACTGTTGGGAACTAGAATAATGTTTCATCTTCACATAGAGAAGGTGTATATTAATTTATAATTAAATAAAACCTATATTTTAGTTTAAAAATAAGTTTAAATAAACTCTTGTAAAAAGTAAATTATCGAATTATTTTCCGTAGTTTATTATTTTTCTCATTACATTTTATTATTAAAATTTCCATGCTTAGTAAGACAAATATATGTAAATAGAAAACTAATTTAAAACTGCCAAGGCATATATTATTGTTGTTTCATAAGACTCTTTTTAAACATCTTTGCAAAAGATCTTTTAGGAGCGTTTTTGTGAATACTTTTCTTTTGAACTTAAAATTAAGTTACCATAACATTGAAAATGCGTTATAATTAAAATGATTATAGATATCTATAAATACATATACTTCCAGTTGAACATTTCAATTTTTAATCCTTGGTTGATTTTCGTCTTGAAATGTACAAATTAAATATGATACAGTGTTCTTTGAAAATTAAACAATTTTTAATGGCTTGATTCTCTATTTTTAATGTTTTGCTAAGAGAATTTCGTTAAACCTCATCATTAAATCAATTAACTGAAATAAATAAAATGCCTTAATCGTGCAAATTCGTTTTTGTAATCTTTTTTTTTTAAACAATATAATAGTTTTTGATTGAAATTGTTATTCAGGTGTAAAAATTTAGTTATATCTGAAAAACAAAACCTAAAATGAACAGTTACAGTTAAAAATGTATAAACAAAATGAAAAAAAAAATGTTTCCATTCCTTTTATTTTAAGTTTTCACTATCTTCCAACAATCTCTGATATTTATATTATAAGAATTAAGTTTACCATGAAAAAACTATCTTATGATATTATTTCTAAACTTTTTTTCTATATTAATCCTTCATTTCCAGGTTATGAATTCAATGTTGTTACATACCATACAATAATACCTGTTTATTATACTTCCTTATTTGGTCCCTGAAATCTAAAGAATACCATATTCCATTTATGGGAGTCATAAAAACATTCGCAAGCGGAAGTGAACTGGATAATCTTCCGTGGACTACTTATGGACGTAAGACGCTCTCTATGAGATTTTGCAGATTGATATTTGGATTTATATGGAGATACTTCATATATTAGATACAGTTTTAACATTCGTAGCAGTAATAGTAAGAGTCTTCTGCAAAAATATTCTGGACATTTATCAAAAGTACATAATTAATTGCAACAATGTTTTTTCTCACTGTTGATATAATTTTTTTGTGCTTCAATTACGAAAAATTTATAATGAAAAGACAGAATGGTTTTTATTTAAGGATTCATATTTCATAATATTTTGAAGTAATTAATTTTTTTCCAAAAAATTATTTTAATTAATAGAAAACCCGTTGAATTTGAACATCTATTAATCATTTGATAAAATAAAATGTTTAACAAAACAAAAAATAATTATTTTTTGTTTTGTTCTTCAAAAGCAAATTTAATCTGATTTAAAGTCCTAAAATATCAATTAATAATATGAAAAAAATTTCCAACTTTTGTTGAAAAGTTTGCTTTGATGATTTTAACAAATACCTCAAATAATATACAGAAATAATTTTTCAAAGTAAATAGCATATATTTATATTCGTGAATTACTGTATAACATAAATGAATTACTTCTGTATATTTCATTATCGATTTGCAATCTGCTGAACATTAAATTTTTTGGTTTTAGTAACATTAAAAATTTAAACAATTACTTAAATTAAATATTCGATTGTTATTCCGTATCCAGTTTTTTCATACTTTTAATAAATCATATTTATTGAAATAAATTAATGTTTAAAGTATTATATTTCTGGATTTAATTAACTTTAAATTCTTTAAATAATTAGTGTTTTTTTTGGTTTAACTTGATAACAATTATTGATTCTGCAGTAGTTAACCAGAATAAATTTATAAACATTGATGAAGAACAAAATAAGTAGTCTACTTCGTTAAAACTTATGGTGATGTGTTTATGATAACTATAGTGTTTAATACTTATAAGAATGTGTTTGTAATAAAAGCTTTTAAGATAATTCATATATATCTTAATTTTAGCAATTTTTATTTTTACTTATTAAAATTGGAAATGACATAAATACTAAAATATACACATGTCATAAAAGTAGTTTCAAACTCTATAAAAAAAGAAAAAAATATTACCTTTTAAAATTATACAAAATAATACCTCTGAATTCCAAACTATTTCGTGTATGTTTATGCTATGAGAGGAGACTGGGAAACATGCTCTCAGTGGAAATAAGTGCAAAATATGTTCTAAAATAGAAAAGCTGACAGTGCCTAAGGTTAAGTTCTGGAAATAATATTATGTGTTTATTTTTATTCAGTTCTTGATATTACGATTTCATTATAGGAAGTGAATTTTATATTTTTAATTTGTTTTCGTAATTATACATGTATGTTCATACGTTACTTTAATGCTAATTTGTAATACTAAAAAATATTTTATTTTGTTTTATCAAAATAAATATTTAATTTTTGCGTAAAGCACGATGAAACTAAACCTGTTTGATATTTTTGTTAAAACTAGAGAAGCTATAATTAAAATTAAACAAAGAAACATTTTTCAATGACAAAAATATTGGTAAAATGCTAGTATGTAATGAAACATGTATATTAATCAATAAAAAATTCAATTTAGCATTTTATTCTTTGATCTGGTATATTCTAATTACATATTCATCTGGGATGCGCAATAAGATTTCAGAAATTTTCCATATAATATAATTAGAGAAATATGGTATATATTAAAATTCCTTTAAGCTTGTAACTTATTATTTTTAATTGAAAGAACATAATATTAGAGTATAAATTGATGTCAAAAATACATTATTGAATAAAATATGATCCAGCACACGTTTGAATTGAAAGCACACGTTTAATATTCATCCATAATAGGTTAAATTATAGTACATCAAAATGCATTATCATATATTTCTTATCCATAAATAAAGTTAGGTGTAGTTCTCATGTATATAAAGCTGAGGAATTTTTGTATTCCATTAGATCCAATAACGACAAAACATGAACGTTTACTAAATAAGGAAGACTTTATTAGTGACATCATATCTATCTCTAGTAGACAAAAATTGTGTATTGATCCTAAAAGAAGTTGAAATTCCAATATGCCAGTATTTTCTTAACTAATAGATAACAAATGAAACAAAAAGATACTTTTAAAGTTCAAATTCAAAGAAATGTGTATTTTAAAGATAATAAGTCATTTCAAAATTTATATATATGCTAGACCTTAAAATATAACAATAAAATCTGCATTTGCTTCAGCATTTTGCTATAAAAACTGATAAAATAATAAAGAAAGGTACCTAAATAAGAAAAGTCATGAGAAAAGACATGGAATATTAATTAGAGCATAAGCATGAAGTTTTTTGAATATTAACTACTTGAAATGAATTCTTTTACGTTAACTTGTTTTAATTTTCTTATTTTAAAATTAAATTCAATAAATTGTATAAAAATTAATCATTGAAAGAAATAAAACATATAATACCTTTTTACTTAAACATTACATAGATTTAGGAAATTTGTTTCATTTATTAATCATACATCAGCAATAATTGTACTTATTGAAATTCAATAGAATAAAAATAATAATATTCTAATAAATTTTACATAACAGATAGAAATTTATTTGCAGAAACAAAATATTAAAGTTTTTTTCTAATGTAAATTTCAAGGATAAAATGAACTTTTTTTCTTATAAATTTAATGCAATGTAATAATAAATATAAAGCATGAATATTTTAAATTTAAGAATATTTAAATGTCAAATAATGTTATTGTAATTTTGTAATTTTCGGTTAGCTAAAAATACCATAGTATACTATATATAATCTGGTTTTGATTTCCCATTTCATGTTGTTTAAATGATACAATAAAAAATCAATTTTAATTGGTATTATTGGTTGGTACAAACTATAT
>JAPDSC010130883.1:0-12111 GCA_026290005.1 Latrodectus geometricus | reverse complement strand
TTATGAAAATTCATTTAATAACTATTTTACTATTTAGTTAATAATAACTAAATAGTAAAATAGTTATTAAATGATTTTTCATAAGACATAAGTGAACCTGAGTGTGAATATGAACTAATATTTCTTTAATTTATAGCTATTAAGTTTCGATATTTTTTAGTTCCCGATTATAATCAAGTAAAGCATTTTAAATGCTCATTTAATTATTTTTTAAATAAAGATTAATAAAAATATTTCAAGGTGTTTTTGAATATACAAAAGTAGTGGCTGTTGAATAAATCATTATTGATAAATAAACTAATAAAATATACTACCAGCATAACATAAACAAAACATTATAATAATCATTATTAGTTGAAGTTAAATACATGAATTAATATTTTGTATTGTATTCAGGGAAGTCATTTGCAGTTTCAAACAGCAGGTACTGAAAGAAAATATATTAGTTTTATTAGTTATTTTCAGAAGCTATTACGGTTTTAACTCTAGAACATATGTACATTGAGAATATAGGGAAAATTGTACGAATTCCACTTCAGTTTTTAACCTAACGGGAAATTTTCAATCTTTAGTTCCTAAACATATATGATGGTACTCGGTTTTATCGACTCTGAGAAGAGTTGAAAGGTTGTAATTGCCAGAATTCTTTGTGGCTTGTATTAAGATTTCTCCAAGAGAATAATAATATTAATGCTATAATAATGCTTTATTATATCCATTTAATTTTAAAAATTAGTTAGCATCAAAATATATGTGAAATTTAAAAGCTTAGCAAGATTTCCATTCCTTAAAAAGTTTTATTGAAATGTATTTATTTTGAAAACTTGTACCTCAAAAAATTTTAAAAAATTGAAAACGAAATATTATTTTATATTAGAAAAAAAATTTCTACCACAGTTTTTCTGGTTTTGAAATATTTCTTTCACAGAATAAATGTTTTGCTCTGTGAAAATTATATTTCATAAATTTTTTCACTATTGTAGTTTTTTCATTGTCATGTGCTAGGAATTTACTCAAATACAGCATTAAGAAGTACACTTTTCCAGAATTTCAGTAAAGATTTTAAAATTGAGAGGCGTAAATCGTTTACCATAATTTTTCTTGTTTTTGAGACTTGGAATAGCCAAAAAACAGACTAAAAGGTGTCTGTTTACTTTGTTTTACTTTACATATTTTCTTAATACATAAATCACAATTGAAAAAAGTAGCAATTATATAGAAACCACTTTTTCTCACAAAGTTATGTGGTTTTGATTAGTTTTGTTGATACAGTGAAAAACAATCTAACAAATCAATTTATTCATAAAAAATTTTCTTCCTTGCTCGTAATAATCCCTGAAATATTGAACATTTTACTATAACAATTTTAAAATCATCATCATATTTAAAATTATTATTTAAAGTTTTTTTTATGCATCAGTGTTTTAAGTTATCAAATGCTAATTAAGTCCCCTTTTTGAAAGAAACATGCATATAAATATTAGCCCTAGTATATTTCATGCGAATTTAAAAATATGCGAGTCAAAATGTTTCTTTTTTGCAATTTTTTCCCTATATGCATTTATTTATAAATTTTTTTTCAGAAATTTTGATTAGGATTGTTCTAGCAGTGCATACGTAGTTTGTGGTATTCCTGCTTAGATTTCATTCTGATAAGAAATTGGAATTCATTCTTTATCTAAAAGAACACGCGTTTTCTGATATTTTTTTTTTGCCCTATTTTTATTTTATTTTCAATTATTGTAACACATATAGAGTAAGAAATTGAAATTTTCGAATATTTTCATGGGTTCTATGGCTATCTACTTTTGCAATATCTTTTATTAATGGAATTTTTTTATCCCTCGATAAAGCTGTGGGGAATTATTTAGTATTGATGCTGACATTTTTTCATTTTACGAATCTTTCCAAATGGAAGACAATATGCGTGTGGAAATTTTACACATATTTCTATTTCAAATTCAGAATTGATTGAAACACATTTTGTTCTATTCTAACTCAATTCCATAGTGGATGTTTGTGTGTGTGGGAGGGGATGAGCAACCTATCAAAAGAATTTTTGATAGGTTGCTCATCAATAAGAATTTTTGATAGATAAGAAGAAGGGCACCTTTCATTTAAGATATTTACAAAATGAATTTATTATTGTTACATATTTTTATATTGAAAGCCAATCAAGTAAGAAATCGCTATCAAAAACTGATTTTGCCATCGCATCAAAGTCACGACTGTTTTGTGACATAACTGAAAGTTAGACTAATAGGCTCTAAAAGGAAATTTATATGTGTATATTTTCTCTTCATATATTCACATAAATACAATCTGTTATATAATTTAACTGATTATGCACTTTATATTTTATATTATATTCAGTTACGTATAATTTACAGCATAATATATATTAGAAAAGTAAAAGTAATTTATTTTTTCTATATCCACTTGTAGATTTATTTATATAAGTAATTACTTATAGATTTTTTGTATTGTGTGGTATGCTTAAAATGAATTCTTCCACTTGGCCTTAATTTTGGAATTTGAAATCCTCAATATTTTTCTCTTGCTTAAATTGCTTTCATTTATTAACATAGGTTTAATATAATAAGAATTATGTCTAAAAATATATCTATAAATATTGATCACATCATATTTATAGATGATGAAACAAGTAATTATGAATTTATATTGATGAAACAAGTAATTACCATCTATAAATATTGGTGATAATTACTTATTTGTTAACCACAAAGAAATTTTATATCACCCGCTAAAAAGCATATCTCTACAAATATATAAAAGATAAATTTGAATATTTTCTGGTGAATTGTTTTGATATATAAGAATTTCCTGCAGTATAAATCACAGTTTTTTTATATGCGTGGGTGAGAGGTTCTCTCTCACACACATTAGACAAAATTGTTATACAGGTTATCACAAACTACACAAGTCAATGATTTTTCAAAATTTATTTACTGATACACATTATATATCGAAGTTGAAGGCTGCCGCTGGTTATAAATGTGGCCTCTTTCATTGAAACTACATATAACACTATTATTTGCCACTAAAGGATCCTACAGTTACAGACAGGAGCATGACATCCTTATTGGAAGATATTACAAATAAATTTTTCTGCACAAAATACAGCACCTGTTTGAAAAAATGGAATCACTTAGGTTACGGGTTAGCGGAATTTTGAATCAAAAGCTATTTTTATTTGTTTCATGATCACAATTAAACGATTGGAGATTAAACGCGTATAATTTAAGCGTCGTGAATAATAAAGATTTGCATTGATGATCACCTCAAAATGTGTTGTAGGGTTACTGATAAACCACGATCACTGTACTGATTTAGATGATGAATTTGATAAGAAAAAATTTTCCATTTATTTTTAACATTTTTAATACATTTAGAAAAGCAAAATGAAATTGGTCGAAATTATGACAAATTAGCTAAAAAATTTCAAGTTTAAAGAAAGGTTAAAAATTAAACCCTGTGTCACAATGTGGATATTTCGCTTCAGATGGCTTAATATTTATTGTAAAACAATTTTGAAATTAGTTTTCATGTTACATGAAAAGGATAAAAATTTGATTTTTTGCAATAACAATTTTTAAAGTTATTTCGTTTTCTATCAAAGGTTATATTATTAACTATTACAGCTTTGAATACTCTCAATCATCTTATATTTGTCAAGAGTGAAAAGGATAGATAAAGAAATAAATGCTTGCATTTACCATGTGAAAATTTGAAAACTAATAGAACATTTTTGCGATCCAAAGATTTGAGAGCCAAACTTCTCTTGAAATGAACACATTTTTAGAGGATCATTTGAATTTATGACGTGGAGTTCATAGAAAAGGAAGAAGTTTTAAACTTTCCTCGGCTGTTAAGAGAACTTGGTTTTTTATGTAATTCCCAATCTTAAATTTTAGTAGATACATAAAACCATTTCTAAAAGAACATATTTTGAAGGAAGAGTAATCTAAAAAAGAAGCTACAGTGGAAACTTTTATAGCGTTTGGGATATAAAATGAGAATTTGAATACCAATCAGTATTTTCAATATTTAACAAAGAAACACGTGAAGATTTCATTTGGGGATAATTTGGTTGAAAGTTTCATTTTAAATTGCAAATTTTTTCTGTATTGATATTTTGTCGTACAAAGTTCTTTATTTCCTTCTAAATTTATTTGAGCAACAAACAATAAATTATTCTAAAATTTGACTTGTACGCTCAAATTTGTCATGTTTTGATAATTTTCACAACTATATTTTATTATTAATTTTGCTTCATTTCGTTGGCCACCTATACAATTAAGAAGATATCTCTATTTTTTTCCTCCAGTGGTGGAGGGTTTTGGAACTAAACTATAATATTTTAGCAAAATATTTTTGGTAAAAATAATCAACAGAGCAATAGGTTATTTCTCCTATTCTTCACTAAGCATACAATAATGAAGTGTCTACATGTTGAGAGAAACTTTATTCTCATGTAATTTTCAGAACAAGAAATTTAATGCCGTTCTGATTATTTAATAAATTTAGGATAAGAAAAATTTATGTTAAAATATTTTCTGCGTGTATTACATGACAAAAAAGCTAATTTTCGGAAAATTGTCTTTTTCTGTCACACAATAGTGTTGACTCGTTTTTCCTCTTTGTATGTTTAGAAAAATAAAAACATAATTTTTATTAACACTGAATAAAATAATATGATTCTCAGAGATTTAATGGAGTGACTATGCTCTTCAGTGCTAAGTGTTTGGCACAATATTACTGTTGAAGAACTGAAAATATATGTTCATTTTATATTCTTTTCTTCTCATTAAAGAGTATTCTCATGTTCTTTCTTTATATTCTTTATTAGAATAGTTGTACAAAATATATTGATAAGTTAATTTACCATAGTCATTTTAATAAGCAAAAAATTTATGTTTACCTTAAAATTAACAAATGGTTGATTTTATTTCTATACCTTATTAACAAAAGAATTTAGAATAAAGTTACGCAATGCATTTTGATGATGTGAAAGTTTTACCAACCACTTTCGCCATTGAAATAACAATTTATAAATAATTTTTTTTATTGTACTCAACTTCTTAATGCTTTTAAAATATTTACTTTTGTTAAATAATCAAACTTTTAAGCAAGTTAATTTATTTTATTTCACCACAAAAGACACTTTACGAAGGGTAGTTTTCTCAAAATGTGAGCATTGTTTAAAACACTTCTTAAAATGTTACATTAAAATGGAAACAAGAAAAATGCATTCGTTGCGGTTAAAGGTTTCTTTCTTGTACTTCCTTTGTTTATATTTCATTTGTTTTATTTTAAAAGCTCTTTTTTAAGAATTCAACAACTCTGGGATAAAGTGTTACAATGTTAATTCATTACATCAAAAGATAAAGAAAAGTTCTGGTTACGATCTGTTTGCTTATATAATATTCAAGAGGAATTAATAAAAGAAAAACGAGACACTATTGATGATGTGAAATTATTTTCATCTGAAGAAAAATGTTTATTTTTTTCTTCTTGAGATGTAATGGTTGATTGTATTTTAAGGAGACGATGCCATTATATCGATCACCTATAAATGTAAAAGGGTAAATTATTTTAATAATTAATAAGATATTTATTTATTTTGCTATGATATTGTATTGTTACTGTATTTTCCATCTGCTCGCTTCTGCTAATAGAGTAATGTGCTTAGAAATAAGGATGTTACTTCAAACCACAACCAACTGATGAGAATATTCATCTAAAAACTTCTAGGTTTGTAAAACTTAACATGGTTTTGTGGTAGATCCCTTGCTCACGTTAGAGTGAATATCTTGGGTTCGATTCCAACAAGTGTTAATTAATGGGAGACGAAGTTGCATTTCTTCCTCGTGCATGTATGTCTTTCAGGATGTCTGGGTGGGAATTTGCCGTAAAGCTGCATAAAGAACCATGTCAAATTTTTCACATTAGACTTACTTGGAAGGCATTTATAATAATCATAATTTAAGGATAAAATAATTTTAATTTCTCAGTTTAATCATCCTATAAAATTCCTTATTTTACTAACGAATGTTAACTATTTGAAAATTGATATTTTATCTTTTATTTGTTAAGTTGTTGCTGCATTCTTACTTTTTTTCTTTTGTCTGAAAGAATTTCAGAAAACGTTTAGAAAGAAATATGAAATTTCTTTTTCAATGTTGAAATAAAAGAAATATGAAATTTCTTTTATTTCAACATTGATATGACTTTTAAATGGAAGATTGATTTCAACTGACAACATGCATATTATCAGGGTGGATGCTTGAGAGTTTTCCAGATTTCCTATTTAGAGTCAGTTATTGTAAGGTAACAAACGGACATTGTTTAACTACATGACAACAATCTTTATCTGTTAAACTGTCTGCCCCCAGGTGACAAGGACTCTTTCGAAATTATGCTGTGAAAACAGTACAATAAACTTCGCACCAAATCTTTCTTTTAAATCATTTAGGGATAATACATCTGAATTTTACCATCATATTTTGCATAAATTAATCAAGAATAATTAAATTATTTTAAGTGGCTTTAATTATACTACTTAGTACATTTTTAATTACATTCATTGAAATTGTTTAAAATTAATGAAAGAAAAACTAATTTTTTTATTTGATGAATGTATTTTTTTTCCAAGTTGAGTAGATTTTGATGCAAATAAAGATTAATCTCATGAGCAAAGAAACAATTTTTGGAAGATAAATATATACCTGCCATTCCTTGGAAATAGAAATGAACTGGGGAACAGGAAACGTGAGCGTCACATTGAACAGAGAGAAGTTGGGCACAAAATATCATCAGATAACCCCTACACGTCTTCTATCTTTATTCGATTTAGTCTAACTTTAACTGTGAAATATTACATTTGAGATTTATAAAATATGCTTTTTGAGTGGACTAATTCTCTAAAGAATTTCTTATTGCTTAAAATTCTAAAACTAATACAATTATAACATTATCATTTTTATGAAGGCATTACTTAATAATTATGTTGTTATTGATTTACTTGTAACTGACTTCATTTCTTTTATTAGTAAAAAATAAAATTATATAATGTATAAAAGAATTTGCGGAAAAGAACATTAATTCCTGTATGCTTAAATTTTAATTCTCATCATTCATTTCTTTTAGTTTTTTCTTTTAAATCTCTGATTCAACACCACAGAGAATAAAATAGAACTGTGTTTAAGAAAATAAATATAATTTAATTAAAATTAATTCTCTTTTTATTTTAATAGTTATGTTTAATATATTGAAGAATTAAATTGATAAGTTATTATTACATGCATATTTAACAATTTAATTTGACTTTATAAGAAAACAACTTATACATTTCATGTTTCTAAAGAGTGCGCAAATGATGTATGTATATAAATTAAAATTTAACATTTAAGGAATTCATTTAAAGTGAACATTGTTAATATGCCTGAGTTTATATTTAACAAAATTCATACTCTTTTTATTCAATTTCTTTTATTTCTATCAGATATCAAGGAAGAGAGTTGGAAATAAATACTTCTTAAACTCCTTAGTAAATTTTATAAAAAGCATTTCAATTATAAAATAAATGTTTCTTGGTAGACAATTAACCTGTGTGTCTATTTACTGCAAGCCATACGATCTATCAACTGCTTGATTTGTTTTCAGGCAATGGAAATGAAATTGAAATATTCGATATGATCGAACTAATTAGCGCCCTTTTAAGAAACTTCGAAAAAATGTCCTATCTCTTTTTTTTTCTATATGAGTCCCTTATTGGAAATCAATAAAATGAAAGTTTTTCCGAGTGAGAAATAAGATCCAACTCCAGCTCTGACTAATTATAAAAATAAATGATTTTCCCCTGTTTAACAGAAGGTGGAAAACAATATATTGTACGAAACAAAGGAATGTTTTAACAAGCATTGTAAGATGGTGACTGTTGAGGAAGCTTTTGTTAGAATGACTATACTGATTGTCAAATATATTTTCATATTGATTGTCAAAGGAAAAAGTAGGAAAAATGAAATATAGTGTATAAAAATAAGGAAATTAAATTCAGTCATTTTTTTTTCAGTTTTTAAATACAATTTATTGAATTAAAACACTTTTTACTTTTTGTTCTTTTTCACTTAAATGCAACAATCAATTTATTGCAAATAGATGTGAGAAGTAATAAAAAGTATTTTGCACAAAACTAAATCTTATATGAGAAATCCCCTTTCCTTAAATTTTGAAAAGAATTTTACTTGATCAGAATTTGATTTTTTCCAAAACACTGGAAATGTTTTCTCTTTTCTTATATCTAAAGAGTTGTAATATTTTTATCTGAAAAATATATTGAAATATCATAGTAATTAAAAGGAAATAGTAATGTAGAATTGAGAATGTAACTCAAATGTCGACGTCATCACTCGATCGTGTTGGCAGGGTTAAAAATTTTTAATTTGCAGATAAAGTTCATACATACTGAAACGCGTAAGTAAATATTCAAACTAACCTAACATTTAACTTATTACAATTTAAATTATAACGAAAATTTATTGAATGTGTAAATTCCGATTTAATTTTATTTTCTCCTGATTTAATTCAAAAATGTTATTTAATGGAATCCTTCATTATATTATTCGGAATTAAGATATTATTCCACTTATAATTAACAAACGAGGAACACTGTTTCAATAATGAAATAAAAACAATTAAAATTAATAAAAAATTATAAAATGATATAGGGACATAAAAAAATGTATAAGTAATGAACATTATGGTTTGTTCAATATATAAATAAAATTTAGTCCCGATGTATTCTAAAATCCTGTATTTTATCCATTTATTCATGAAGATATTATGTATTTGGTACAATGTGCTCCTAATACCTCAAATATTTCTAAGCAATTTACTTCTTCAAAAGCGAAATATCATGATTATTATGAATACAGTGAAATAATATTTTAATATAGATTCAAAATAAAATGTATGTAATGCACACTAAACAGTGACTGCGTTTTGCATAAATAAAAAAGTTTTATGTATAATATTTAAAACTGCTACATGTATTTATACACATTTATTTCATAAAAGTAATATATTTGATATTATTTGATATTAATATGTTCAGTGATTTATGTGTTTCTGCTAAACGAATTTTTGATTTTAGTAAAATAAATTTTTGCTGAACTCAAAATTAATTTTGGGTTTAGTCAGAAAATTTTGTTATTGGATTTTAAAAGTTTTTGTTTCATATATTTTTCTGTATTTGAACTCCAGTTTCTCAGTAGCTTTATACAGCTTCTGTTAACATCAATAAAATGAAGCATCATTTGACACGGGTAGAGATTGGAAGGGTGACCACATTCTCCCTCACTGGGTTACAAGAGCTTAGTGGGTGTTGGACGTGTCCACATTAATCTGTGAAGTCCAAAGCACTTCCGTTGGCGTGACGTGGATTTTCAAAGGAGGGTACTATCTCAGGTCTGTGGCACTGAACATGGTTCAAAATTACGTAACACATGGTGATGATGGATTAATATTCCAAACCCGTTAATCTTAAGGAACAGTCTCGAGTTATTTTACAACGATTTGCAAGTATAATATTTATTAAAGTAATCATGAAATCTTTCCTTGTCAAAAGATTTTATTGGCTATGAAATTATAAAAATTAGTAATGAAAATATAAAAAATGAAGAGAAGTTCGGTGCAAGAAACAAGTTTTATGATTATTGAGAAAACTGTAGACATCCAAAATTGAATTTACAATATATTTATAATTGTTCTTTACGATACATATGATATGTTAAGCTGCCGTTTTGCGGAGTTAAAGAAATAGGCTCTAAATATGGTTAAGTGATCATTTTGAAATGATAGTTGATCCAGCGTACTTTCGAAAAAGAATTATTAGTATGTTCTGGTATCTATTAAGAATATCATCATTACATACAATTTACAGTGAATTAAAATCATATTGTACTTTCTCAAAGCAAAGGAAATATCGTATCATTGAACATCCTCATTGATAAAAATAGTCCTTTGAAAATATTTTATGGGGTTATTATTGATGAACAACTAAATGATTTCGATGATTTATGTACTCAGAAACATTCGTTGGTAGTTTTTATTTAGTTTTCCGAATTCTGTCTTTTAAATGATACAACTTGCATTTAATAATAAGCATTTAACTTTAAGAAATTATCAAACGTTCTACTTTTGGCTATTTTTGGGAATTGAAATGATGGAAATGGTTAACTACGTTTAATCATCAAATAGAAACTAGGATTTAAAGTGAATTCTAAACTGCTGCAGTACTAAAATTTTTATGAAATAATAATAATTATAAGATATCATAAGATAAGATAATTTAAGGGACATAAAATTTTCTGAAAAACTATAATAAATAACTGTATATTGAGCTGTAAGTGTTAACTGAAGTTTACGTTATTTACACAATCATATCATCCTCATTTGTATAAAGTATTTGTGTGTAAATACATAGTATATTCAACCAATCATTTAACGGAGAAGAATCAAGCATTTAAATGAGTAATTAGAATTTTAACTACTATATGAATGAAAGAATACCAATTTATTTATATTTCTATTAATAAATATACCTATACCTCAAAATATATTTCCTCACAAGAAAAAAGATCAAAATTCGATAAAAATTCTAAACACATGCATGCGAAGTCTATTTCGCGATGAAGAAAACATGTTTACGTCACAAGGACATACAGATGGACGCATAAACATCACACTTTACCAGCTTACTTAAGAGAGAGAGAGAGATGCGATGCTTCAATGCTTTATGTATTCGCAGCACGTCTCCTATTTCTATTGGATTTGCTTAGTAAAATGTGCTATCTAAGAATTGGTTATTTTAAAGTAGAATCATTTTTCGCAGAGTATTTTTTCGGTAAGAGTTTGTGAACTTAATAGAACTCTTGCGGTATTGGCTGCGCTATTTATGAATATAAATTGTTGCACATTTAACAGAATTTTCACACTTTCAGAAATTAGAATGAAAAGTAAGAATATGGAAATGATTTTTCTGAACTAAATACTTTTCCACATTTTTTCCTGAATCCTTTCTGATGGAACGGTTTGACTTTGGGTTTTCATGCTTAGTAATTTTATTAACTTATGCTATTAAAAAGACTCACTAAAATTTAAAATAAATTTGTCATTATTATTTAATTTTTAAATGCATTTATTATTTCTTGCTACTTACATACTTATTTAAATTTAATAAGAGAAATGTAAACATATTTTAAATACATTTTTTGTAATTATGTAAGGTATATAATCAAATACTAATTTTCAATTTGCCTATTAAATATTTAAATGAGTTCACAAAAATGTATATAAGTATATAACTAAAAATTACTTATTTATAATTTTAATAAAAAGAATTTATAATTTTAATAAAAAGAAAAGTTTTATACTTAATGTTAATATCTAATACTCTTTAATTTGACATCTAAATTTATAAAAGAAATTTAAAGAAGATAAATTGAAGCCTTTAGGAATGTTTTATATTTTATTCCCTATTTTATTCATTTATAAGTAAAACGCTCATCTTTATGTGGCCAAGTCGACTGATGGCAAATAGTAACTTCTCATGTTTGGATGATAGTGGTTTCCTTACTTAACGTATTGAAAGATCATTGGTTCGATATCTTTCTTTCTCATTAAAAATTCTGTAAATTTTTAACCTCTCTCTGTTGTTGTAGCGTTGTATTAGAAGAAGGAATCAGCTCTGGTGTTGATCTATTGGTTTGAATGTTGCTTAGAATTACTGAACCATTGCCTGTTCGTAGCACCATTGATAAGTAGAAATTAGTTGCTTGAAACATGCTGCAATAAACTATATTAGAGTAAAAAAAACTTCTATAGCAATATAATACCTTAAACTTTCAGCTTTTTAAAAATTGCAATTCTGTTTGATTATTCGAATTACTTTAAGGAAAAATACGATTTTTTTTAACAAGTGGAACATTAAGAGTTTTTGATTATACTATTCATTTTCTAACTATTACTAACGTTATAAACTTATATCTATCTATCTATCTATCTATCTATCTATCTATCTATCTATCT
>JAPDSC010130864.1:0-12073 GCA_026290005.1 Latrodectus geometricus | reverse complement strand
AAAAAAAATGTGTTCATAAAAATCGATGAATAAAAATCTGTTAAGTAAGCAAACAATTTTCTCTTATAAGTTTTAATTGCCTATTTTTGATAAATAAATCTTTAAAAAGTAAAGAATAAACTTTTATTAAAATTTTAACAATGATGCATACTTTAATTAATTTACAACTATCAATTAATTTACGGCAAATAACAAAATGTTTTTACTATCTGACAAATGTAGTTCGTATTGTTTTCCTATAATGAAATGCCTTTGAATAATTTATCATTATTTTATACAAATAATGACATCGGTCTTTTCTGAAAGTAAAATTTTTAGAATATGAAAGGGGGCTAGACCATTTTTCAAATAAATATAATTTTTAACTTGAACTTAAGGCAGGAGTTTTACCAAATTTCTTGTGTTGAATGTAAGTCATGATCATTTACGAGCCTTATTATTTAAGGTGCTTCCATGAAGTTGGATCCATTGGAGATAATTTATTTATCTTGCGTTAACAGAATCGGTCATGATAAAAAAAAAGGCACCTCTAAATGTTTTCTTGAATGTCAAGAAAATATAAAATATATTTTCTTATATTCCTATAGAGTTTTAAAAAGTCATTAAAATGATGTGTGTCCACTGTAAATTATATGTAACTGTTGATTTAAATTTTAAGAACTCATAGATTTAGAATGGCTTAAAATCAAAAGTAAGTGAACAACAACTTAAAATAACACACCTAAACTCTCTAGTTTGAAGTTTTAACGATCAGAACTTGTTGAATATAATAATGTTTAAAATCATTCTAAAAAGTGAATATTGAAAAAAAAAATCACAGCGAAAGAAAACAAAATTATGAAAAATATCTCTCACAGAATGCAATAAATATTTACTACAAATTCTAGTTCCGTCCCCCCCCCCTGATGAATTTCAATAGCCTTCACAGTTGATGTTAATAATTATAATATAAAAGAAAACTATCATAATAATACGTTATGAAATTTTAAATGAATAAACAGCCTTTCTGCTAACAAATTCGTTATGATGTCTCCTTTACTTAAATTTGTGACACAAAACTTTAATCTTTTACTAAATTATCAATTTTATAAATACTTCAAACAAAATATTTACTTAATAAAATTAAAAAACGATATTCACTTACTTGTAATTTAAGCTTTAATTAGTGTGAAAGTTTTTCAAGTAACTTTGCAAAAATATTTAATCATTAATGTAATAAAGATTTAACAGAAATTCCACAGTCAAAGGATTTAGTTATACTAATTTTTATATTTATATTGATAGGTATATTAAGACAAAAAATAATTGATATGTTACTAAATACTGCATAAAATAATTTCTACAAGCAATATTCATGTATATTAATGACAAAAATGCTTATTCAAGCTCATCAATTTAAAAAAACAAAAATTATTAATTAACAAAAATAGTGTAGTTCAGATGGACAATGCAATTAAAGTTCTAATGTAAAAGTATTGCTGGCCGCTTATATTTATTCTCCATTATAGCTAACAAATAATCTTTCCTAGCAAATAGTTAAAATTAATAATTTGATTGAGCCACAGAAAATTAAATGTAATCTGTGTAAATAAAATCCTTATTTTGTATGCATGTATAAAATTTTTTCAGAGGTTGAACAGAATGGAATTAAAACTCATACCAAAGAGTTAATCTCTGACTAACTTAAAACAAAATCTGTCATTTAGAAACTTTGTTTACAATGCTTGTAATTAATTTCAACAGTTTAGTTAACGTGATTATAAACTCCCTCTAGTGTTGCTCATGAGGCAGTATCAATTTAAAAGATATCCTAACATCCACGACGCCTACGAATAGTTTAACATTATATGTAAATTCTTCTGTGCACAAAAATTCTTGGAACTTTGTTTGCAAATATTGTACATTAAACCTCTTGGAACTGTGTTTCTAAATATATTGCAGTATTGTGTTATAAATAACCTCTTGTACTCTTTTGAACGCACATAGAGAGCAAACGATAATGTCCTTTGTAAGAACTCCATGTGAACATTTTTTTTTAATATTATTATTTTTATTTATTTTGCATTACTAACTTCTGCATTATAACCAAGATTTACATTTAATCTAGAACCATACTGTAAAATTTTATTGTACATATTTATTCTTGTATTTACTATTTTCCTTTGTACATAAATCCTTTTACAACTTAAGTATTGAACATATATTGTTTCAACATTGTTTTGAATTTTCTATAACATCTGTTATATTTTCCTAAAATTAAATTATTTGAAATTTATTGGTGTTTTAAATGTCATGCAAAGTACTGCCATTTTGAAAGCACTTATACTATCTACCCAAACTGTT
The DNA here is from genome assembly GCA_026290005.1 of Latrodectus geometricus. Lineage (NCBI taxonomy): Eukaryota > Metazoa > Arthropoda > Arachnida > Araneae > Theridiidae > Latrodectus > Latrodectus geometricus. The sequence continues at coordinate 9,730 of JAPDSC010130864.1, read as the reverse complement.
ATGTGATTAATTGTTATGTAACTTCAATCATTTTGCTTTTTCTATATTATAAGGAATAGAAAGAAAATAGCCGGAAGCCTAGACTTCTACCAACATCAAGATCTGTGGTAAGATGGCTAAAATATATGTGTCAACTCTAATTGTTTTCTATTAAAATCATTGCTTACAAATACAATTACAAAAAAATTTCATTAATATTAATATTTTCGAGAATTTATAATTGAAATATTCACTGAATATACTGTGAATAAATTCTCAGGGAATCTTATATAAGATACAAAAACCTCGAATAATAATGACCTCGAATATTAACAATTTAATTTATGACTTATGACATAGAATCAATGAATTATTTAAAATAAAAATTGACTACAGTCTACGCATTAAAACCCAAAACAAACTGCACCAAGAATTATGATTAAAGGTTTACGATTTATATAAAACCTAAAACGGACATGATGAGCGAGATTAAAACATTCAAAGTATCGAAAGATATGCATCTCAATTAAGAAAACATGAATTGAGAAACTTCAAAAACCTAACTGGTTTTTGAAGAGTATAGAAAGAATATAGGAAGGAGTGGTTTTTTGATGAGTTATAGGAAGAGTGCATCCATAATCCAAACCGAGACTTCGAAGATTTCGCTTAATAATTACTTGTTTTGTTTGAAGAATTTGAAAAAAGATTCGCTGACTTAATTAAATTGAAAGAAATACTTAATTTTATGATATAATTTAATGAAAATGTCATTGTTGATGAGTATCTGAAAAAAATAGGGCATTTAATAGATATCACATCAGTCACGGTTGAGGAAGAAATTATTAAATTAAGATGCGATATACTTCTTATATCCACACCATATTTAGCAATTTTTGGAATTGATTTAGCGATACTGATTTTTACAAATTGATTTTGTATTTGAAATCATACTTTGGATCGTGGTATCTTTGCGAATCTGCTTTTTCAACCATGAACAAAAAACAAACATTGATCGCATTTAACAGATGAACATTTAATTTCGTGTTTATGCATTGCAATAAGCTCGTATCAGCCACAATATGATAAACATGTCGCAAGATTTACAGTGCCAAATTTCAACTAAACGAAGTGAATAGGATGGTCAGTTTTTGATATATGAATGCTTTGATTATTTTCGTCAGTACATTTTTATTTTGTAAACATTAATATTGAGTTTCTTTTTTAGAAAAATTACATAACTTCCCATATTTTCTTGTTACCGAAAATAAATATGTACGTTAATTTAGCTCTGCCAATGGTAGACCGCCTTTGATTTTTTAAATGTGGAGACCCCGGATCCCAAAAGTTTGGCCACCTTTGATATATATTATACATAAGTTTATTTTCATGAATCTTTATAGTAAGCATATAACATTTAGCTGCAGTTTTTATAATAAAGTTAATAAAAATTTTTTTAAATATTTTTCTTTTTCTACATTTGTTGGAACTTTGTATTATATTTTATTAAGCAAGTTTTACTTTTGTATTCTATTCGGATTTTTGTTCATTTAAACTAGGTCTGATGCTAAGGTGCATGTTGCAGTTTTCAGAACTGAATCACTTCCTCTTACTATTCCTCAGAGTAGAAGTCCTCGGACTGACACTCTAGAAAGGAGTATATCGACGCCAACAAATTCAAATTTCTTCTTGGATTCCTTAAGATTGAAAACTCAATTTGATAAAAGTAAATGTTAAAATACTACATAGTGGAATAAAAACTTTGAAAAGATTGCAAATCACAGCATTCAGTTTTATGCCGTTTTATAATTGTGTTCTACTTACAAAGGTTATTTATGTAATCTTCATTATCTTTGTCTGTTACTAACATATTTTTATGGGCACCATGCAATCAAACTTGGGGGTCATGAAATTAATTAAATTATTTTCTGATTACTGTAGACCAAACACAATCTAAGAACAATATTTAAGTTTCATTATAACACTAACCCCGCCTCAAAAGTCTCGGGCGAAGGCTTTTTATTGCACAATCCCGCAAGTGCAAAGTGATTAATTTACTACTAATTTTAGGTTTTTAAAAAAAAGTAAATATAAATTTCCTGGTAGCTGTTAATAAAATTCTAAGAAAATTATTTGATTAATTTTGTGTGGAGTCAATATAAAAGTTTGAATTAATGAAGGAAACATTATATGAATGCGATGGTACTCAAGCACAAGGTGGTACTGCCACAATAATTAAAACGGCAATAAGCCACACCTCCATCTCAACCTCTAGACTTTATTTCATGGAGGCAACTGTTGTTCACCTCCACTACCCTGATACCGGAGATATTTCTCTAATATCACTATACATTAAAGCAAATATTGTCATAGATATAGAACAGGGTTGGCCAAATTTTTGGAATGCGGGGCTACTCCACATTTAAAAAATCGAAGGCGGTCTACCAATGGCAGAGCTAAATTAACGTACATATTTATTTTCCATAACAAGAAAAAATGGTAATTTATATAATTTTTTTAAAAAAGAAACTTAATATTTATGTTTACAAAATAAAAATTTACGGCCGAAAATAATCAAAGTATTCATACATCAAAAACTGCCCATCCTATTATTTTCGTTTAGTTGAAATTTGGCCAGGGCCGGCGCTAGGGGTGGGCAAGCTGGGCCCCTGCCCGGGTCGGTAATCTTAGGGGGCGGCAAATTGGCCCTTAAATTAAATTTTTCAAACTTTTAACATTTTCTCTTTTTAAAATAATTGAGTTTTGACCCATTTTATACTAAACTTTTTTTTTAAATGAATCATATTTTTATGCATTAAGATATTTGGAATCAAACCCCTAACACCCTGTATATATGCAGTGTGTTTTTTAAACATACAGCAAAAATTTGTTTCGAAGATACGGGGCGAACAAAATTTTTGACAAGACGGTCGAAAATTTAGCGCTCTTCATTATTTGAGAAATATGAAAAATGGTGAAAAAGTCATGCGTAACTGGTTAGTTTATACAACTACTAAAGACTGTGTTTATTGCTTTTGTTGCAAACTTATTGGTTCTACTTAAAGTTCCCTTTCTATTGAGGTTTTAAAGATTGGAAGCACCTTGCTAAGACTTTAAATCAAAATGTAACCACTAATAAACATATCGAAAGTCAAAAGTCTTGGATTGAATTTAGTCGTAGAATACAGTACTCTAAAACGATTGACAGTCATTCACAAAGACTTATTACCGCAGAAATAAATTATTGGGGCGAGGTGCTTCTACGAATTGTTTCAACAACAAAAATGCTTGCTAAAAATTGTTTAGCCCTCCGAGGTACAAGGGACAAACTTTACGATTTCGGTAACGGTAAATTTTTACAAATAATTCAATTACTTGCTCAGTTTTATCCAGTAATGGAAGAGCATATCCGCAGTGTTTAAAAAAGAAGAAGCTAAAGTGCACTATCTCGGAAAAGAAATTCAAAATGAATTGATTATTCTTTTAGCTGAAAATATAACATCTCATATTATTATTGATATTAAAAAAGCTAAATATTATTCAATAATTCTAGATTGCACTCCTGATATCAGCAAGATCGGGCAAATGACAGTTTTAGTAAGGTCCATAGATCCATTGACAAGTCCAATCCCAAGGAGGTTTCCATTAAAATTAATGAAAACTTTTTAGGCTTTCTTTCGGTTGAAAGATCGACTGGATATGAATTTTCAGCTCTAAAACTTAAAAGACTTGAATCATTGGGATTGAATTTGCAGGATATGAGGGGACAGGCTTACGATAATGGGGCCAACATGAGAGGCAGTAAATCGGGAGTACAATCTATAATAAATGCGTTAAATCCAAGAGCATTTTACCTTCCATGTAGCAGCCACTCATTAAACTTGGTAGTTAATGACGTAGCAAAAGAATCCTTCGAAGCCGCCAATTTTTTTAATATAGTCCAAAAAATATATCTGTTTTTTTCCTCATCAACTTTTCGATGGACCATATTATTAAAATATGTTTCCGGACTTACTTTGAAACCTCTAAGTGATACGCGTTCGGAAAGCCGAATAGATGCATTAAAACCACTAAGGTATCAATTAGGAGGGATATACGAAGCTTTACTTGCTGTTTGTAATAACTCGGAGGTTGACAACTCTATAAGAGTTGAGGCTTCTGGACTATTAAGTTGTGTTAAACAATTTAAATTCTTATGATGCATTGTAATTTGCAATACTAAATCTTAAATTGTATCAATCCTATAAGTAAGCTCTTGCAGACAAAAGACTACGATTTACCATCTGCTATGGAGCTCTTAAAAAATTTTCATGATTTTTTCAAGGATCTTAGATAGGACAGAGCTTGTGAAATGCTTTGCAATGCTCGAGAACTCGCACACGAAATTGACATACCAGCTAATTTTGAGCTCACCAAGCCATGTCAGAGTTCGAAGAAGGAATGTTAATTTCGACTATGAGGCAAAAGATGATCCAATAGAAGATCCTGCTTTGAAATATAAGGCAGAATTTTATTTTTTTACATTAGATAAAGCTATCAATGCACTCGAATCCAGGTTTGATTTGATCAGTACCCACAGCAATTATTTCCAATTTTTTTACAATATTTCTGATTTAAAAGAAATTCCTCAACGACATTATAAAGTATTGTAAAGATTTAGAAACAGGTGTTGACTAATGGGAATTCATACGATATAAACGCGCTTGACTTGGCAGACAAGATTGCAGCTGTTTTGGCTTTGCTAAACAAAAAAGAAAGTCAAATTAAATTTAATTAAATTTAATTTAATTTTAAAATTCATATCGAAACTGGATTTTGCTCCCAATCTTGGTACAGTTTTAAGAATATTGCTGACTCTCCCAATAAGTGTGGCAAGTGGAGAAAGGAGTTTCTCCAAATTAAAATTAATTAAAAAATTTTTACGCTCCACAACTACCGAGGATCGACAAAACGGCTTAACAACAATAGCCGTCGAACATGACCTGGTCGAAAAAATTAATGTTAAAGAAATTATAAAACAATTTTCAGAATTAAAAGTGAGAAAAAAAAACACTTTTAATTTCTCCTCTCGGATTAAATGTATTTTTAATACGTAATAAAGTTTTAATATTTAGTGGTTTTATAATTTGTTTTATTTTTTTTAAATATCTGTTTTGTATTTTATAATTATGCACCAGAAATGACTCTTTCCTTTTTTTTCCGCAACCCTAATTTTAATTTAGTGCCAAAAACATAAATAAATAAATTAGTATTTTTTTGAAAATCAAAACTTCAACATTGCTGATGATTGAAATTTTTTTACTCGTTTTATTTTACCATTAATCATGGAAAGGGCTTAGGTTATCTCTTTTAATTTTTGTTATATGGGGCGGCATTTTACCTCTTTGCCCGGGGCGGCGAAGCTGCTAGCGCCGGCCCTGAATTTGGTTCTGTAAATCTGCGACAAGTTTGTCATATTGTGGCTGGTACGAGCTTATTCAAATGCATAAACACGAAATTAAATGTTCATCTGTTAAATGCGACCAATGTTTGTTTTTAGTTCATGGTTCAAAAAGCAGATTCGCAAAGATACCTCGATCCAAAATATTATTTCAAATACAAAATCAATTTGTAAATATTTGGATACGTTTCCTCAGAAATTAATTTCCAAAAATCAGTATCGCTAAATATAGTCTGGATTTAAAAAGTATATCGCATCTTAATTTAGTAATTTCTTCCTCAACCGTGACTGATGCGATATCTATTAAATGTCCTATTTTTTTCAGATACTCATCAATGCTGACATTTTCATTAAATGGGTGGAAATATCATAAAATTGAGTATTTCTTTCAACCTATTTAAGTCAGCAAATCTTCTTTCAAATTCTTCAAACAAAACAAGTACACTACTGGCCATTAAAATTGCTAAACCAAGAAGGCGACATGCTACAGACGTGAAATTTATACAAAAGGAAGAAGGTTCTGTGATATGCAAATGATTAGCTTTTCAGCGCATTCAGACAAAGCAGGTGCCAGTAGCGACACCTACATTGTGTTTAAATGAGGCAATTGTTCAGCCGGTTCCTCATACACAAATTGCATTTGAACGCTGTTGCCTGGTGTAAGAAAGAAAAATGCGTACCAGCACGTTTCTGACTTTGATAAAGGTCAAATTGTAGTGTACCTGGATTGCGGTTTATCTTATCGCAGTACTATCATTCCATCACCATGCAATTGTATCCCGGGAGTACTTCCCATTTGGTAGTCTTTACTGTGTTATTTATCAATTCAACCTACGTAGACTCAAAGTCAACTTTATATGCTCCACAAGATATTATTATTGAGGTCAACGGCGAAAAGCTGGATACCTCGCCTCCTTAACATATGGACCAATGCTTCTTATCACAGTATTGCCGCACGCGTCGGTCGAGATCCAATGACTGTTAGCTGAGTATGGAATCGATAGGTTCAGGGCCGTAATACGGAACGACATGCGGGATCTCAACGGCCACCTATCACTAGCAGCCGAGAAGACAGGCATATTATCCGCATGGCCGTAATAAATCGCGCAACCACGTCACGAGCCGTCAGTCAAGAAACGGGGTCGTTTGGAAGACAACAAGTGTCTGCACGAACTTTTCGACAACGTTTGCAGCAGCATGGACCCTCAGCTCGGAGGCTTCCCTTGACGCTGCGTCATACACAAGAGCGCCTTCAATGTTGTGATCAACGACGAACCTGAGCGCACGAATGGCGAGACGTCATCTTTTCAGATGAATGCAGGTTCTGTGTACAGCATCATGATGGTCGTATCCGTGTTTGGCAGCATCGTGGTGAACGCACACTTGCAGCGTGCATTCGTCATCGTCATACTGGCCCATCACCTAGCGTGATGGTATGGGGTGCCATTGGATGCACGTCTCGGTCACCTCTTATTCGCATTGACGGTGCTTTGAGCAGTGCACGTTACATTTCTCGTGTGTTACGACCCGTGGCTCTAACCTTTATTCGAGCCCTGCGAAAGCCTACGTTTCAGCAGGATAATGCCCGACCGCATGTTGCCGGTATTGTACGGACCTTCCTTGATACGGAAAATGTTCGGTTGTTGCCCTGGCCAGCACGTTATCCAGATCTTTCACCAATAGAAAACGTCTGGTCAAAGGATGCCGAGCGACTGGCTCGTCACCAAACGCCAGTCACTACGGTTGATGAACTGTGGCATCGTATTGAAGATGCATGGGCATCTGTACCTGTACATGCAATCCAATCTCTGTTTGACTCATTGCCCAGGCGTATAACTGCTGTTATTAATGCCAGAGGTGGTTGTTCTGGGTACTGATTTCTAAGGATCTATCCAGCCAAATTTTATGAAAATTTAATCACTTGTTATTTTTAGTATAATATATTTGTCCAATAAATATAGTTTTGTTATCTGCATTTCTTCCTGGTGTAGCAATTTTAATGGCCATTAGTGTATAATTGAATATATAAGTTAATTAATTACTATATAATTCAAATGTTCTACGAGTTATCTTTACAGATAAAACATTTTATATACAATTTAAACCACTCTTTTTTTGTCTTTAACTTATAAAAAAAATATTTTTCCAAAAGCATTTTGAAACCGATGGACTCGTAGAATTTCTTAATTGGGTTCTTGGTCGGTCATTTTTATTTAGGTATAGAGGTACAAGTCATTAATAAAATCTCAAATTATCTGGCAAGGTATCAGATGGAAACTAAAGTAGTTACATTTCTCATTTTCTTCCTTTTGTCTATCTGGAAATATGATTAATATAGAATTTTTATACAATGAAGTTTAATTCATGATAAATATTAGTAGGGGTAATTAAAAATTTTTTGGAATATATTATTAAATTTATGAAATTCTGGGGATGGAACTTGGAACTCAAAAGATAGAAATTATTTCCACAAATAAAAACGCCCTTAATTCAAGATTGTTTACAACTGTATGTCAAGAAATATTATCAGATCATGTACAACTATTGTTACACGCCGAAGTACGCTGGCTATCCAGAGGAAAAGTCCTTAAGCGGTAGTATGAATTAAGAAATGAGGTACAATTGTTTTTAAATCAAAAGGGATCATTCTTGAGCAGACATTTTCAGAACAAAGAATGGGTAGCCTTGCTTTCGCATCTATCAGACATATTTTCACTGGTAAATGGACTAAATTTAAGTCTTCAAGGTAAAACTAATACCCTTTTCAACTTCTACAATAAGATTGATGCTTTCAAAAAGAAATTGAAACTCTGGTATAAACGTGCGGAATAAAACACTTTTGATATGCTTGCTTCTTTCTTTGATTACATAAATACTAATGACATGGATCAGAAGAGCGTTATCAGCGTTATTTTGGAGCATTTAAAAGAACTATCAATAGCTTCTGATCAGTATTATACCCCCAGAAGATGATGTATGTTCAGGTAATCTGTGGATAATCAATCCATTTATCGATAATTATGATAACAATCTCACTACAGTCCAGGAAACAAAACTTATTGAACTGTCTTCAGATCTAGGACTTAAATCACAGTTCAATTCAATAAATATATATCAATTCTGGATAAAGACTGCAACAGAATATCCCAATCTTCATGCAAAGGTGTTGAAGATTTTATTGCCTTTTTCCTCAACTTATTTGTGTGAAACTACATTTTCGGCTATGACTGTTATTAAGACGAAACATAGAAATCGACTTGCTCTTGCGCCTGCTTTACGTATTGCTGTAACTGGTTTAAAGCCTAGGAATGACAGTTTAGTCAGTAACAAAGACCAGCAGCAATCTCGTTAATTTTAGTTCAAATTCATCTCAATTTATTACGGCAAATAATAAATTGAGATGAATACCTTTCTATAGTTTTTTTTTAATGTTTTATTCGCGCTCATCATGTCCGTTTTAGGTTTTAAATCATAAACCTTTAATCATAAATCTTTAAATCATAAATCTTTGCACAGTTTGCTTTGGGTTTTAAAGCGTAGAATCTAGTAAATTTTTATTTTAAATAATTCATTGATTTTATGTCATAAGTCATAAATTAAATTGTGAATATCCGAAGTCATTATCGGGATGGTCACGTGGACTACCTAAAATATCTTCGCGGTCTACCAGTCGACAGCAGCTACAAAGCTACAATGAAAGCAGCAGAATATTTCCAGTTTATTTCTACATATAAATGAATCGAATAATACAATTAATCTTTACAAACTATCATTAGAAAAAAAGAATTTTTACATATTTGCAAGTTTTAAAGAGCATTTTGAAACAACGCAAGGAAATTTTAAATTCATCTCACAAAAAATGTATTGACACAATTAAAAATTCGGAAATCAGTTTAGCCACTCTAAAAAAAAATTCGAGAGAGATTTTCGTTTTTTACTGTTCCGCTTACAATTTCAGTTGAGAATGTAGTCGGAGCACATTTTCAACTGGAATTGTGCGATTTACCAACAGATCTTTTTTACCAAAGAACTCACCCTGGATCGGAATTTTTCAAGTTGCTGACGAAAGAAGAATACTCCTTTGTGAAACTACGGGTTAACTCAAGGATTTATACTAAAAAGCACGTATCTTTTAGAAAGCAATTTTTCAGACATGAAATCTAAAATGTTCACCTATATAGTTAATTCTCTAGAAATTCATTTACTCAATTGCTGCGTTTATCAACAATAAATATTAAATAGTATTATTAATACATTAATTAGCGAGAACCAACTTCCTAAAATTTCACACAAATTTTTTGCTAATTTGATATT
>JAPDSC010130860.1:0-23255 GCA_026290005.1 Latrodectus geometricus | reverse complement strand
TAATTCAATGAAAATTTTATTGAATTCATGAGTTAATAATTTATTTTAATAAATGTAAATTAGAATTAAAATTTTTGTAGAATTTTTGTTAATTTTTTGTTATTAAAATAACAATAATAAAATATAAATACTTGCAAAATGTAGGAAACTTATTTTATTTAAATCTTTTAAAGACATTTAAATGTTTTGATAGGAAGAGCATGTTTTTATATATTTTCTTAATAAAATTTTTCATTCCATATACTATTCAAGTTTTAAGTACTCTTTGTTTTCAAATATTATTTATTTTGTTGACTTAAGCGATATTATGAAGTATATATTATTTAAAAATAAAAATGCTTTTGCTTTCAAATATTTGTTTTGAACCCTCTTTACAAAAGGTACTTGTTACATAAAAAAGAAACTTCCATTTTTGCACAAAAGAAAATTTAGAAAATTCCTTTGCTTGAATTGGCTAAGCATTTATCCCCTTCTTTTCCAAAGCCACCTGCCATTTAGCAAGAAGCAAAACGAACAAAATTCGATCAATAGCAGCAGGTGTACAGAAGGACAAAAACGCAAACAACCGTGAACGAAATGCTAGTGGCTTCTAATCCAGGCCATCTGATTTTTAACAGGCATTTATATTTTTCCAGATATTCTTTATCATTTTTTATGTTAAAATGGATAGTATCAAGATAGTTTACTTGACGTGAATGGATCTTTATAAAACGGACTTTTTTATTTCTCTGTTAAAGTTACGATTCTTTCAGGATTTTGTATGAAATGAGAATTCTGTATCTAATAAAAGTTGCCAGCTGAAATGCATTTTTTCCAAAATGTCAAGAAATGTCAGCGTTGTTTGTCTTTCTATTTTTAAACTCCTTATGCGGAAAAAAAGTTGGACCTGAAACTCCATTGGATTTGGTATGGAAACCCTTGTTTTATTTCATGTCAAACGCATTTTATTCCACTTCTCTGGATAAGATTTATTATGGCATTTCGATTTAGGAAAAGTTACGAAGGTGGAGCATTTGAAACTCTAGAAAAAGTACGTAAAAGGCGAAATCATAAAATAAGCGAACCTAGTTTCATTTCGCAACCATATAGGAGTTCAGTACTTAAGATTGGTATTTTTTTTCATATTTTACAGAAATGGTATCAGTGATAAAAAGATCATAATAATTGTGAGAGTCCGTATTTTAATAATTTTGAATAAAATATAAACAGTACATATTTTGCAGCAGTTTAAGGAATATATAAAAAAATTTTCTTTAGATTATAAATAATTTTCATAAGAATAAAAAGCAGTATTGCTTATATTAAGTAAAAATATGATACTTTAAAATTCTTTTGTCAAATAGTCTATTTTGAAATAAGTATTTAATAATACATTTGATGGAACAAATATATATTATGGGACTTTTCATAGTTTCTTACTAGAGAATAAAAATTTTGAGACCAAGTACTGCAGAGTCTAATGGTTTATTATTAGATATTTAATATTCACCATGTAAATTTCCTACCAGAAAGAATTTTTATAGATAGTGAACAGCATTTATATGTCGTAAGAAGACTTTCAAGCCTCCATTTAGACAAAATTGCAATACAAAAGAGTAACACTCATGTTTAGTTGTTGTACAATCGTTGATTGGATCGAGCCTGGGATCTATTACTCAGAAGAGCGTGGTCCTACTGTAAAGTTATGATGAGCCTAATGGAATAAAAACTTGTAAGAAATAACCAAAAGATGAAAAAACAAAATTCTTTTTAGCTTAGTATTGTCGTAGTGCAAACGACATAAAAGGAGCCGCAGAGGAAACAGATGTTACTGTAAATACATTCTGTAACAATTCCTCTCGGCAGTAGTTTTGTAAAATATAAAAGAAAGGAAACATAAAAATTGGAATATAAAGAGACAAGGGTAATAAAGAAATAAAACTATATATTTCAAAGTGGCACCCGAAAACTGCACTTAAAGTTTATTGCAGTTTTCCATCCCAGGGTCCTTTTCCCCTTGGGATGTATGGGTGGTCCATATGAAATTAAAATATTCTCCTTTTTGTTTGTGTGTGGCCAATCAAGGGTTTTGGAGGGGAGATTTCTGACCATTCCCTGGAAGCCTAACACCGATGAGATACAAGAAAATATCCAATAGAAGAAAATGGGAGGAGAGATGAGTACAATAAAAGTTAAGGAGTTGAAGATGGAGAAGTATTCAGATTCAGATTCAGATTCAGATTCAGATTTCGGAATCGAGAATGCAGATTTCAGAATTCACAGATGATGATATGATGTGAAAGGACGACAACAGCGAGGACGCAGATTCCGAACACCATTCCGGCATGCAGATTTTCAACATCCAGTATTCCGACATGGAGATATGCAGATATCCAGACATACAGATATCCAGAGATTCACAGATAAAGCTGAATTGAGTGGTGAAGCACAGACCCAACCAAAAAAGGAACCATAACAAAAGGAAATGCAAAGGTCCAGAACAACAAAGGGAAATTCGCTACACAAAGGGGGTGAGTCATTTTAATCTCTTCTTCAGGACCCACTGGCCGCACAATGTTTTATAAATATGCTTTTATATGTTGATAAGACATTTAATCTTTAAATATAAACTGTAAATATTTAAATGTAAATAGTAGTCCAATAAAATTACATTATTATTATTATTATTTAAATTGTGTCATTCTAATATGTTCTCATTTAATCTCCACTATTTCTAAGAACCTGGTTAACTCGGTTTTTCCTATTATTACCGAGTCAAACTACAACAAGTATCTCAGCTAATTGGTAATGATACATTATAGTGCCTCATTAATTACAAAATGTAATGCAGAACATTTTTCAAAAATTAATTTTGATCATATAACGTCTCACTTTGTCCATCAATAATTTTTGATACCCAGTTAAGTCTTAATTTGAATTTCGGAGGAAGATCATAGAGGTTGATTAATTGTAAGTTTTACAAAAGACATTTGTTTTTCCACAGATTAATTTTGTGGGTAAACATTTTGAGAATTTTTATTTTATAGCCGATTATGCATCAAAAGAATGAATACTTCGAAAGAATGTATACTTAGAATGGCTTCGAAAAGTCAAAGAAAACTAATTTTCTTACATAACAGGGTTATATATTTTAGATAAAATAAATGTTTAAGGAGAAACTTTAAGAAGCAGGTTATATTGTTTGGTTACATTATTCTTCACATAAACTCGATGAAACTTCCAATAGAAATTATTGCATATATTGAAGTAAATTTGCACTTCCTTACATACATTGTTAAAGAGGCTATAAATTATACTTGGTGTAAATGTGTAGTGTTTGATTGTTTCAAAGGTAATTAATCAAGTATTTTCGTTTTGAAGCAACTGGGATTGTGGAAAAAAATCAAAGAATGCATTATAATTCCCTTTTCTCAGACGTTAATGAAAAATGTAGTAATGTCAGGTTTAACAACCTACAAGATGGCAATGGTAACCTCTTGAAAATCATAGAGATGTGTGAACATGACAGTATCAAAATTCTCCAAGCTAAGGGATAAAACGATTGTTTGCAGAACTCTCTCTAGACTATATATTGTTCAATTTTTCTCGTAAGGGACAGTGAAATGTTAGGTGTATTACAGAATGTGCGTCATATAATCTACATAATCTAGACTTATTTTAGGAAGAGAATCATATGACTTTGCATTGAAATCCCACTGGACATTTTAGCCCAAAATATGAATTCAGAAATGACTCGTATTCAGAAATTTATCAATGTTACAAGTCACTGTTTTAAGCATTTACTATAAAAGTATTTAAAGCAGTTAGTTTGACTAGTTTAGTTTTGGTAAAACTTTATTAATGCTTTTAAATATTTGCTTCATGAAGCATGGACTCATAGTTTATGTTTATGAGAAGTATAGAAGCATAGTTTATTCATTGTGAATAGAATATTTATTAATAAGAATGTTATTTATATATAGAAAATAAAATGTATAAACGCATTACATATATAGCATAATGAATTCACACAATACATTGTTTTCATTATTTAAATATTGAAAATCACAATTTTATTGTTAAATGTTATGCGCAATTGCAAAAAGTATTGATTAAAATGGCTTTTAATTCATTACAAGAATATAAATACTGGAAAATTTGAAGTTAAACGCTATTTTTAGTACTCGATGAATTGAAACGTGAGAATATAAGCTACTAGTTCACTTTGTGTGTGAATGTATTTATTTAAATATGCTTAGTTTGTATATTTTTAATAGATGCAACAATATGTTATACCCAGTGGGAATACAATTTATCCAGGAGGTAATTTTTTTTTCATACGATGATAGAGAAAATTTTGTATGCGTTTTTACTTACTCTAAGATTCAAATATATCTATGTATATATATTTGTGTTGATGAGAATACGTACGCTTTTTAATTAATTTTCATTTGTATAAATACTTAAAGATGAATTTCCATTTTCCAGTTATTTTTAAGACTAAAATCAAAATTCTTTTCGTTTTTTTATTGAAGAAGGCAGTATCATTTTATTATGGCTATATTTTCTTCAAAATATATAGTTGACAGGTGATGGTTACAGTAAATTTTCTCGGATATTTAATAAAAAGATAAAATTTTAAAAGAGAAAAGAATAATGGAAAAAATTATTATACCTTGGGAAAGGATGAAAAATGAGTATTTTATTTCTTTTGAAAGAAAAACCCGAAAATCATTTTCCATGCTTCATTTTTCCCACTTTACTGAAGATTCATTGCATTTAACCATCAATACTTTGAAAGATGTTTTAAGATAGCTATTTAAAATTTGTAAGAAAACTCTATACGATATATCAATAATTAATTCTTGGATGAAAGATTTTAAATACCAATTTATTAATTTACTGAAAATAGCTACAATTTTTTGCTATTTTTATACTTTGCAAATAATATCTTACAAAATGAAAATAAGAAACTATATTCTATTTCTGAAGCAAAAACATTAATCTTAGAAGCAACACTCTAAAATGCTTTCAATAATTGAAACTTATTTAAATAATTCATTTAATATGAATTTATTCGTTTCTTGCTGTAAATTTGCTTGCCAAAATTACTTAAAAAATGAAGAGGGGTTAATTTTTGATTATATGTTTAGATGTAAACTGTTTTTCAAACCTTGAAATAGACATTTGCTATGTAATTTCATTACTTGAAAGATTTTAATGATTCTAAGCAGTATGCTAATGAAAATATTGTGTTCTTGGAAATTATAATATGTATTAATGTAGGATTTATTGCTAGATAAAGCAAGCCACACACACACACATGTTAAAAATGATCCAGAACCTTATTATCGTCATGTAGTAATATTTTTTTCACAATACCATGAGTAAAAACTTAACATAAGAATTCCTTGTGAGTATTCTTTTACATTTCACTACAATCATAATCTTACTTCGTTTTTCCTTTAAAATCATTAATATCTCAGACGTGTTTTTTATTTGGGTTGACTTGATTCTCAACTGGTATTTTAGATATTTTACAACTTAATGTCATGGCTTTAAAATTATCTGTCTAGCTGTTTCTCGCATTTTTTTCTCAACATAAATTTCTAAGAAATATTGCTAAGAAATGATGAATGGAATTAGTATATTATAATTATTTGAAAACAATTGAGTCTTACCGTATTTAAGCAAGCCATCATTATTATCAAAGTGTTATCAGAAAGTAAGTATCATAAAATTATTTAAAAAATTTTCTTTTGACAGTTATGATTCGAAGAAATAAAACAAGATGATCAAGTTCCTTCTATCGAAGAAAATCTAAACTAAGATCTCACTACCATTAAATTTTACCGTATATATTATACTCATATTGTTATAGCACGTAAGACATTCTTCAAACAAAGACAATAGTTCTGAGTAATACAAGTTGTATTCAGATTCATCACGCTATAAGATAAAGGATTATTTTCCTTTGTTTTAATATACAGTGTGATTCAATGTCCCATGATAATTTATGAATCTGATTAAAACGTTTATTATTTAGCTCGAGAAGTTCTTGTCTGAAACCATAACTAATGTAATAAAAATAGCAGGCAAAAATCAAGTAAATATAAATTATGTTTATCCTATTTCTTATTCAAATCCTCTTTCAGCATAAGATATATTGCTTCAAGAATTGAAGTCAATAGGAATTCTTCTAAGGAAATAATTGTTAGATTGAATAAAATATTTCCTGAATACTATATTCTATTTATTAATTTAAATATATTCTTATGTTATCTTGTTTCCAATTTAAAATTATACTACTATAATTGTATCTGAAATTTGTTTGGGTATATCAAGAATTGAAGATCTAAACTTGTAGGCAGTAAAAATATTTTTAATTTTCTTCAAATTCAAGTATGTATAAAATGTTTGATAATTCATAAAAATTTAATGAGTTGTAAAAAGGATTTTTTTTATGATGAGTTAATTGAATAGCCAAATAAGGTAGATTTCTTGTAAAATAAGTTTTTATAGAGATGTGAATGATTTGTAGTTTTGTTTAAATTATTTGTGTAGTTTCTTGTTTAAATAGTTTTGCTTAATTTTATTGTTTTGCGTAAATAATCTAAATTGAATTAATTCTATTTATTATACACTACTAGCTATCTAATATGTTATTCCAAGACTTATCAGAGAAAACACAGCAAAATTTATTTCTCAGATAACACGTTATATAAAGAATAAATGATTGAATAACCATTATCTTGTTCAGTGTGGATAATGACGAAACAATAATTAATGTAGCTGTCATTGTTGACTTTAATTGTTGACACAGGACTCGGTTTAGATACACAGAAACTTTGGATGCATATTTGGGGTATAAAATCAATTATTGTCAAAGTTGATCTAGTGTAACAATGGATGGTGTATCCCAGGCGAGTTTTATTAAACTATAGACTGCATATTTTCAACTACCAATACATTGGATGAACAAGCAGACCAAGGAAGCAATTCATTCTGATGCTTAAAGAACACAGCATTGCATGTCACGTATGGTCACGCATTATTTTTTTGTAATATGGCTAATAGCAGGAGCTAAAAGCACGGGATGATCAGTCTTTAAGATGTAGTGCTCTCAAAGATGTAGTGCTGACTGTTAAGTGTATCGACAATGTATATTAGAAGGGTTTGGAAGTGCAATCCATTACCACTCAAAACTAATGTAACGATGTTGTGGGACTAATGTAACGATAACGCAACAATTCAAGTGTCACACCAAGTATCTTCAGATTTAGATCCCATCATCGTTGTTTTGGAAGTAAAAATCAGGATTTCTCTGTAAAGACAATGTCGTTCCATTTCGTTGTCTGTGTCCGTCATTCAATTCGCCAATGGTGGTGCAAAAGTCTGTGGTTTTGTGTTACGGGTAAATGAAGCAATTGACATCTTCTGGACATTGCAGTCATCTGCAAACGAAGGTATGGACTAACACACTATGATGCGTAACAGACTATATCTGTTGTGATATGGTTTGTGATTAAACGAGAAACCTATTATTGCTATGCATAGAATATGCTGTCACCACATGCAATGATTGCTGCTAGCTATTGCATCCAATGATTACATTTCGCATCCCATCCGCTTGGTTCCTTCAACTAGACCACTGACTTACCTAAAAGAGATTCCATAATTCTTATATATGTTATTTTTCTTTCTCGGCCAAATACACAAATTTTTTCCAAACTAGCTCGATATTTTATAGGAGAAATAATTAAACTGTTATTAAAAAAATGCAAGCAAAGACAACTGTCGTATATCAAATCAGTAATTTATTACATGCTTGGGTTAATTCCCAGTGAACGGTACGCTCCTTGTACGGAACGCATATATACATCGGTATGCATATATACAATTATAATTAATTGTATATAATATTGTATAAAATTATATTATTTGTATAAAATAATATAATTTTATATTATATAATTGTATATTGTATTAGTATATTAATTGTATAAAAATAGCGTACCGTACACTGGGATACAGCCCATGCTTGTAGATACTATTACAGTCACCCAAGAAGTGCGTAATGGTTGAAGTGCTAATTGTTTAACTATCTAATTGACGAAGACTCATGTTGTAAACTTCCCAGGATTTTCAAGTTTCCGTCAAGGTGTTACATTTTGGATGTCTAGCTAAGTAATTGAATCTTGTGTTTTAAAAGAAAATAATCAAAACTGTTTCTGAATGTTCTAGTCATTCCTTTATACACTCATATCCAGCGATTAAGAGTCTGAATCACATGGGAAAAGTGCCCTAAAAATTCACTTGAAGGATTATCACCCATATCTTCAGAACTATTTGGTTGTATTGTAAGATACAAAAATCTACCAGATAGTTTTTTCAACCATTGAAAAGAAACAATGTGATTCCCAAACTTCCTATTAATTGCTTAGTTCTACACCCAATACTGAGAAACATGTCGATGAATTTTTAGGTGGGAAAATTATCAGAAAATATGCCTTGGCAAATGTCAATATCTAAAATACTTGAAAACATATAGAGTTCTATGGTTGTTCTAGATTTCAAGAAGGTGAAAATGTTAGCAAATATTACAACCGAGCTTGTACATGGCAGTAATGCAAACATACGACGATTATTTGGCAAAAACAGTAAAAAGAATCATATTCAGATCTGTCCTGACAGCTGTTTTTAGTCAGTGGTACCACCATTTCGAGATAAATTAAATACAAATTGTTAGCATAGCATGGACTATATGTTCATAGACCTGCTATGTTCTTCATCAGCTGTAACTCACTGTAATTGGCAATTAACCTGTTGTAAAGGAAATGTTATCTAAATACCTATATAGTACTCATGCGTGATGTTTTCCTCGAATGCAGATTTAATTTTTCATCAGATTCTCGTACTATTTCGTTGCCACCGAGTTAACATCAGTCTGTAAAATTTCTAGGATGATGCAGGGTTTCTAACTTGGTATCAATTTGTTCTAGTTTCCATAACATATCTACATGTTCAAATCAAAATCATGAGAGACTTAACTTATAGCTTCACCAGTCTGTAACCTTGTTTGTATTTGTTGATGGATCCCTTGTTAGCAGAATCTGTGTTAATAAATGACAATGGAAATCTTCATCCTATAAGCATCATAAACAAGAACTTTTAATAAAGGAATATCACATTTTTGGTATGTTCAGCACTTTTTATTTTATTTGAATTCGATAAAGCATGTTTGGGACATGATCGTACGAGTTGCAGTTAGTCAACGTTTTCTTTTATGTATACTAGAACCTTAAAACACATTTCTTGTTGAATGTTGGACTATTCCTTAAGATCAGCTGGGCAAATTGGTTCTTGATATTTGTAAGCGTTGGATCATAGGACATATTTACCTTATTAAATGTTATAAAAACCATACAGACTATAAAAGTTTTGTTAGAAAGATGTCTTTTCATATTGGTTTAAAAAGTTTGAGCCATAATTTTATTAATACTGTAATATATGTTATATTTTTCATTTTTTATGAACTTATTTTTCGTGAAAGTCACTTTATCTAGTTTTAAAGTTACATTTGCGCAAAATAAAATTATAATTTATTTATAGAAATAAGTTGAAACAAACCTTTACGTTGAATTATTTATGCTGATAATAATTATATATAAATTAGTTTAACAAACACAATTACGAAAGTCGATAATAGTAAAGAAATCAAAAAAAATTTCTTAACTAGAAAGTCTTTGTAATTCAACAATTGAATTAGATCCATACAGCTAATCAAATATCCTTTAACATTTGGTAAGAAAATTGCACTTATATGTAAATTACTTTAAAAAGTAGCAGTTGGCTCCGTGCCACTTAAACTAATCTTTGTGATTTGAGAATCACAAACAGAAGTTAATTATTATTCTCCAGTGTTACTATTCCATAAATTGCAAACTGAATGTCACGCTAGTAAGGGGTGAAACTGAAACTATAGTCTGATTGTTAACAAAATTCTGAATCCAATAGAAAAATGATTATGTTTATCAGACAGATTTACAATTCCAAAATTACACTGCAAGCTGTTTTGGAAAGCATTCAAGTTCTGAATCTCATAACCGAGTTAATAATATCAGTTTTGGACGCCTATATTTGAAATTTAGAAAGCACTTTGTTTTATTTATATTACATAAAAACTAAAACTTTAGCTCTTTAATTGCCTTGTACTTTTGATAATTAGTTTTTTTCATGAAATTCGTTAGCTTGAAGCATCTCTAGAAATGTTCAGAAGTATTGATACTAGTTTTTGATATTTCTATAGACCCTGAGAATGTTATAATAACAAGAAATATTAAAAAGCATTGATTAAATCAAAACAGATTTAAAAATAGCAATTTTTTTGCTATTTTGTATAATGTGCTTATTTATCCCGTCTTTGAAAATCCTTATTTATTTCTGATCATAAAAGTTAATATAAGTTCATAGTGCCTGAATTACAGGTTTGGTATAAATTAGATGAAAATATGTCTATTTTATTAAGATGGTGTACCATGGAGCCATAGCATGTTTGCAATCTGAATTTGGCACAGCCTCTTTTCGTGGTATTTGATAAAACTTTTCCCAAGTGTTTTAAATGTTAACCCATTATATGGCCGTTATTGTTTCTACACGGTCAGATTTAAAAGTATCCCTTAACTTCTTAAAAGAATGCTTTTTAAGTGACATTGGAGGAAGTGATTTGTACCCTTGTGGCTCAAAAGTTCTTGATGCTTTTTCGTTACCGTCAATACTCAGAAGTAAAGGGATACAATGGAAATTGGAAAAATGGTTATTTTATTGTATTTATAAAGAAAATTCAAGATTTGTGCTTTATTTCTGAGATAATCTAATACTCTACGTCATGATTTATGTTTGCTGTTTGGATGGCTGTTTCAGAATCAACTGAATTAACTGCTTTAAAGAAATAATTTACCTTTATCTTGCCAGTGATATTGCAAAGATCTTTGCATCATTCAACAAAAAGTATCCCGTAAGAGTACATTAGGAAAGATTTTACAGTATACACCAGCTCCTAGTTTGTCCTGTATTACAGAGACATCAATACATGCCAATGCATTCGAGTTCAGATTCTTCTTCTTGAAACATGTATCATATGTTTGACTTTAATATTGTATCAGAAATGTTTTTTTCCCAAGTCATTAATATCTGTCTGGTATTTAATATCAATATATTCGACGGGATTAACAATGACCTTGTTACAATTCATTGGCTTGTTTTCATCCATTTCTTGATTTGTTCTCACATATATCTAATAGTGGAGACATTTGGATGTCAATGGTACATGGTTTGCTTTCGTTCATACATTGTGCCTTTAGCTATGATTTCAATTTAACGAATGCAACAACTGCTTGTTTCTTGATTTCAGTATCAGTTTTCGAGAGTTATGCAAGTATAACTTTGCATAGATCTAATAAGGGAAGTTTTCACCACTTCTGTGATCATTTGAACAGCTTAAATTTTGAATGTAATTACTTGTTTTCGTAATAGCAGCAAAATCCGTATTAATATAGTTGTTACGGAACAAATTTTAAAAGCAAATTTAGAAAACTCTTTTACATTTTATATCATTGATTTTAGAATGTGCAATTTGAATGTGCAATGTGCATTTTAAACAATGCAGATTATCATACTGAGAAATGGAATTTCATTAAAGCATTCATTTTTCAAAATCATAGAAACTGAATATTTCATTGAAGTGCTTATATGGCTTATTACAACAAACCTTGTGTATCAATTAGTTAAGTTTACTAAGAATTAGTTAAAGTGAATTCCAAAATGTTTCTAAGACAAATCTTCGACAAAAGTTCGTTGCTTATTAACTGATTTATTATAAAATTATTTTAATAAAAAATGTAAAAAATTAATTTAAATTTTAGTTTAATATTTAATAAATCAAATGTTAAAAAATAAAAATATTTTATTAAAATTTTTTAACAATCTCTAATATGATCAGAATCATATATCTAAGTAAAATAAAAACACTTTATTAACTTAGAAATAAAAAATAGTATGCATACAAATAAGTTTCAACAATCTATATTTATTTTAATGAATAGTAAGTATCCGATTTTGTGTGATTGCAAAATTAACTTTTCAACAAAAACTATTAAAACATATTTTATTACAAAGAAAAAATGAATGATGAGTGTTAGTCATTTTAAAATATTTTTAATTCTATTTGACTAAATCTCAGCTTATTACAAATACTGACAAAATTACTAAATAAATTATACATAATTATGTTAATATTTGTGTTATTTCATACCATTTTTATAGTATTAACTTAATCCATATTTATTTCGCAAAGAAATAAAAGAGCTGGTAGTTTTTGTACTTCACGGAAAATAGTTTTAGACAATCAAATTTTCACAGAATGTATATCA
The DNA here is from genome assembly GCA_026290005.1 of Latrodectus geometricus. Lineage (NCBI taxonomy): Eukaryota > Metazoa > Arthropoda > Arachnida > Araneae > Theridiidae > Latrodectus > Latrodectus geometricus. The sequence continues at coordinate 10,845 of JAPDSC010130860.1, read as the reverse complement.
TTAAATGACAAAAATTAATAATTAATGTGCGTTTGAAGTGGAAATAAATTTTTAAAAATAATTTTATATAATTACAATAAATTATTTCCCTCAACCATGTTTAAATTATTTATGTTTTCTTAATCTAAGTAAGAAATGAGTGCTCAGGGCCAAATCGAGAAATAAATTGAGGGTAATTGCAGCTGGTTGTGCACTTGGGAAACATTGCAGCACTCTTGATATTCTCGCTGCGTGACTTTCGTACGACGGCTCAGAAACTGTTTCCGTTAGTTAACCTCATAACGTCTACTTTGCTTGCCAAACCTTAAATTTTATGTTACTTTATTTCAGTAATTGGAACTAAATTGCTGTTGTGTTTCTCAATATAAAGAAATAACTTGCAATGCTCTTGGTGCTGAAGAATGTAATCTTATTATTTAAGATAAAGGAAGATAAACTTAGTGTAAGTATATACATAAATCATAAACTTCTGTTTTTCATCGAAGACAAGGAAAGAATATCAAATGGGTTGCTAACTTTGTAGTCTATATATTTAAAGAATTTATATCTTAAGAAATTTTTCAAACTGATTAAAATCATTTGCAACTATGAATCAAGTAAAAAGACAGATTTTGTTCAGTTTGAACTACAGTGAATTATGTTATTTATCATGATGCACCAGAAAATATTTTCCTGTGATATAAATATTTTAAGCTCTTGAAAATATTATTAGAAAATATTCTTCTAAACAAAAATTTACATGTGAATATATTGGATTAATTTATCAAATCCCTTTTCAAATATTTAATTTTAGGAATGTTATTAATCATCCTACTAATTAGCAATCTTTCTATTACAAGAAAATTTGGAAATTATTTCTCGAATGCTAAAACCGTTAAGTAAAATATTCTGGTGTTATTAATATTAAAGCAAGTAATTAATTTTATTAATCAAGTTTTAGTTAAATGTTAATACATAAAGCTCAACATTCTAATAACTATATTGCTACATACGATACATATATATGTATATAAAGATTTAAAGTGGAAAAATATTCATATTTAGCTGTGTTGCAAGAAAAAATTCCAGTTTCGCATTTGTCTTTTTAAGTTTGATACATTTCGTGCACAACGCTTCCAACAAGGTGATTGACCGCCCGCAACAATGGGTGATGGGGTGCTATTCATTAAGTGATGTTCTATGAGCTCTCACGCAATTTTACCATGAAAAATTTTTGAATGTATCGAATTTAAATAGTTTCTGCGTAAAAGTGCCTTAAACTTCAAAGAATTGTTGTTTGTAGGGAAAATGTGATATAATAATTAAAACTAATGAACACAAAATGTAAATTAATATTTATAAGGCATTCATAACTTAAAATGGGCTTAGGAGATTTATTAAATTATTTAGTCTTGTTACATTGCAAATGTAAATAAGAGAACTGAAATAAGCATAATTAATTATTAAATTTCTTGCTCTTTATATTTGCAATGGAGAGTTTATTTTACAAAATATTTTGAGCAGACATATTTCCAGATATTTTTGTTATGTTGAAAGCAATATTTGTGATATATAACAGAAAACAATTGAGGAATATCAAAGTGAAAGATAATGGCAAAAGATTAATTGAACTTACTTATACCTCTATATTATTATTAAAATTTAATGATTAATAAAATTGTAAGCGTTTCGCAAATTTATAGTTTCTATATGATTTAAATATAAATAAAAATCTATAAAAAATACAAATATAACTCATCTAGTTTTTATTCTATTAAAATATTTCAGAATTTTCAATTCTTCTCAGAATTTATCTTCTGAGAAGAATTGTGAATGTTGATATAGTAACATGTATAAATGCTTAATTTACTAATTTTATTACGGTTATTACTATTCTAAATTGCACACATTTCTTAACTGTATGGGCAATTCAAAAAAATGTTAAGAAAAATTGTTCTATAATTTTTCCTTATAAAAATATTCAAATGTGATATTTTTTTAATTTATAACTTATTAATATATTATATAACAAAATACTTTTTTAACTAATATTTGTAAAAAAAGTATTTCATATCTTTTAATGCGAAAATGTGTAGTCAAATTAGATAGACGTTAAATTCAAAGTAATCTCTTAAAAATAACGAACTTATTATAAAAGTGACACATGCTTATTCTTTCATTTATAAATAGAACTCCGTGTCACAGTTATCAAAAGCTAATTCATTACTATTTGGAAATATTTTCGGTTAAATATATTTTTATTGTAACAATGTCTTCTTTTATCTAATGATTTGAGATTAACAACTATTAGATTAAATATACCATCAAAAAACAGTGACCCTTAATATTAGTATCGAATAATATCGTTTTATGATTCACGCAAAGTCATTCAACGGAATTTTTTTCTGTCAGGGATTTATTTCCACGCATTGAAATGGTTTCCTAGTTTTCAAATAGCGGTTACTTGATAATGTGTTGCGAAATATGGGCCATTTCTATGACGACAGAAATTTCAAAATCAATGGCAGCTCATGTTTTCTGGAAAAGAAAATTATAAATCTTCAGTTCAAAAGTAAAGTTCCATTTTTCATATCGAAGTAGTTTTTTACGTAACGCTTTCCCTTTTGTAAATCATTAGCATTCAAAATTGTTTTCCTCGTAGACCTCTTTGTTTTGAAGTTCATTAAATTTTCAGGTCATATTTTAGCTTTTACTGCCGATGCCAACTGGCTATAATCTTGCATACTGACTTTTAATAATATTTTAAGTGGATATAAATGGTTTAATACTTGGAATTTTGTTTGCAAAGCTTATGTTATTTTCAGAAAAAGTGATTTCCTTTTACTTTTCTTATAAAGCAATCTTTTTTTGCGTGATTTAGTTGTAAATAGTTTTTTATTCATTTAAACTTGTTTCTCATGTGTGAATAGATTTTTTAATTCATGTATTTCTTTTAAGAAATAAATTTACTTTAAATAATAATTGTCAAAAATAATTAGTGTCAAAATTCAGAATATTCCAGTACAATGTTTAGAGTAAATAGATTTAGTGGAGTAATTGGGTCCCAAATGATTATTTATACTTATATGTGTTAAAGTGGAATTTTAAATTACAAACTTTACATACTATTACCAAATTTGAGCTAAATTGTATAAATATCTTATGAGCTTAATTATACAGGGTAGGAAACTGGTAAGATTTGCAGTGTGATTAAAGGGACAAAATAGTAAAAAACTGAATATATATTATAATATGCCTCTTTGGAAAATTTTGATTGCCTTTACAGAATATGAAAAAAAATATTTCTATATATTTGTTTGATGTAACTATTTTGTTTGAAATATTTTAACCACAGAAAGAAATTTCTAGTTATTCTTATTCAATTTAAAAATCATTTTTGTGTCGTTGTTGCTTCATATGACACTTGGCGTAGCCAAGCCCACCCGTCATGGAATCGGCGAATGAAGCCAGAAAGTGCGTCTTCCATTTTTGAACAAAGCACAACTCTACGAGGGTGGGAGTATGACTTTGACTAATAGAAAGGCTAAAATTAAGAAATAGTTTCTCTTCCAAATAAAAAATACAACAATTATTAATTCTTTTTGTTGTATTACGTGGGTTTATTTATATTTTTAAACTAACTGAGTGATCTGTACGTTAAAATTGATACACATTACTTCACTTTATTGAAACAATTCAAATGGTAAGTTTAAATTAAATCAAGCAAAATGAAACTAAATTAAAAAATTTTTGTTATGGTTAAGCTATATTTTAAATTCATTTTTTTTTCTTCCGATCAGTAATATTTGATAATTGATAAAAATTGTTATTAGTGTTTATCAATGAGAAATTATTATTGATCATGATGTAAATGTTTGTGTGTGCTACTTTGAAAAGATATATTGTAAATGGCATGTGTATATGGTTAAAAAATAAAAAAATAAAAACAAGTACGTAGTGCTAATTTTATGTCAAGAAATTCATATACATTCACAGAAACTAATTGTTTGTATTTTTTTATTTTTATATTTCAAGTCGAAGTAACCCATTTCTTTTATCTTTCTTTCATTTCGTTTTTTCTTAGAATCAAAATTTTAAAATATATAATTTAGAGTCATTAAAGAGTTTATCTCATATAATTAATATAAAGTGCTTATAAATTTGAGTATGTAAAAGTTCTTAAAGTATGTTTTAGGATATAACTTATCTTTGATTAAAAAAAATAGTTTTAAATTATTATAACTACAGTAATTTAAGGTTCCCAGCCATCTTTGCGATCAGCGATCATCATTAAAAAGTTTGATATCGAATCCATTGTTATGTAAAACTAAAATCATTTTTTTAAATTTAACTATTACTTTAAAAAAAATTTTAATAACAATTTCACTTAAAAAATGTTATTTTGAATTGTATTTTGCAATAATAAAATACGTTACTTGCAGAATATGAGGAAGTCTATTTAGTACTGATTATAAAACCTACATAATTTATCACAAGAGACATATTATATAATATAAAAAAGTTTATTTGTGTGTGTTTGTGTGATATTCAACTGGCTCCTTTATATTTTTACACAACTGTCAAAAGATTAATTAATAAACGTTCCCTTGCAGAATTTTAATTTGATTTATAGAACATTGAAAATTGTTCCTCACATTTTTAAATTTAAATGTTGTGTATTATTTTCTATAAAAATGGTTTATTTAAATTTGAGAATATGTTTCCTATTTACATTTGAAGTATAAGTTTTTAACTTTTTTTTATAAATTGATATTTATATGTCAATTTATATGTATGTGAATATGAGAAATATCAAACATTATTCCATACATGATAAATTTCACTGTATAAAATATATGAATAAATTGGGAATATGGTTTATATTTAATGAATCTATAAATTATTTTCATTTATGCATTTTCTAAAAATATTTCTCAAGCTTTTTTTAGCTGTCAAGTTAAAGATGTTTCGATAAATTATAAATTTAAGTATATTTATTTTATGTATTTAGATCAGTTCCTTTCTTTATGATCCATAAAATAGAATATATTAATGCTTTTAAAATGTTAACATCAATTACTTTTTATTTAATTCTATGTATTTCTTCACATCAGTAAGGCAGTCATTTCTATTATAAAGTATTTCTGAAAAATTATTTCGACCCACTAAGTGCAACATTAATCAATTATTTTTATTTTTAAGATAAGTTTTATCCAAGAAATTCAGACAAGACTTATTTTTCTGAAGTATGAAAAATTCAAGACAATTTATTTTCATAGTTAATCGGCTTTGGGTTACGAAAGTTTCTTTTTATTTCTGTGATCAAATATTGAATTTTTACAAGATAAATTATACCAGTTGTTGGATGGAGTTAGATTCAGTTATCAATCAAATATTCAACTTTTAAGGAAAAATAAAAAATCAAATTTGATTTTTTTAGAAATATATGAGGAAAAATACATTGTATTATGTTCCTTCTGTTGTGAATCAAATCCTTAGTCATATACGAAGTATTTCGCTTTGGTAAGTTTTAAAACTATTCACAAAATTTTGAATTTACTGTAATTATTATGAATTTATGAATAAACGTTAAATTTAAATATAATGTTACAACTCGCATGGAAATATTATGAAATGCATATCTGTAAATAAATTTATTTCACTAAATTGAAATTACTCTAAACAATAATTTGTCAAAATTCATTAAATGAAAATAACATACATGAGTGTTAGTTTTTTTCTAAAACTTGTATCTTCTCAATCTTTATTTTTCTACTCACTATTATTATTGTTCAATATAAATCATGAAATAAAACCATGATAATTTAATTTTAATTGATTTTTAAATTAAAAAAGATCTACTAAGAAAAGTTTGCATTTATTCAATTAATTCCTCTATAAAAAGTTATTTATTATATACATCAGTTATATATTATATACAAATAACAATTAGTACATTATTAATAAAAAACAAATATTAACATACATTTTCATGAAATTAAAGGAACTGATGTTGAGATTTTAAATATATTTTCATTATATTTATTAATAATATAATTTTTTTTCCAAAATAATATATACATGTTTGCTTAATCAATATATGACTTTAGGAACATTCATTTAATACAGATTATATAATTTTCGTCTATTCTAGTATAAACGACATTTAGAATTTCTATGTTATTTCTAAAGAATATTGGATATAAAAATGATAACCAATATGCAAGTTTTAATATTGAATCATAAAAGTGTGTGTTTTTCCACTTATTAATTTTAAATAGTTATACAATTTATCATACGTATTATTCTTTGATAATGATTATATAAATTTAAGATTTCTTAACCTAAATAACAATTAAATATCGTGTAACTATCTTTAAGCATTAGTAATTACTAATAACAGTTTCTTTAGAAAAAAACAGATTTAAAGAGCTTTCTTTGTAGTCATGGACTTATATATCGATGTAATATAAAATGCATACTAAAGAAATTTTAATCTTTCTAGTTATTAACGAACTAAACTTGAAATAAATATAATTGGATTAGTAATTAAGCTAAATGTTAAAAAAATGATTTCTTTAATGAACTGCCCGATATAAATCAAATAGTTCCAACTATTGATTTCAAATTATCCACTGACTTCAGAAATATAAAATGATTTAACAGTTTTCGTGTTATTAGTAATTATGTTGATAAAGGAAACGAAGATTTTGATCAAATGCTAGCTTCAAAATTTGAATTTGGTTGCAAAATGCTTTTTTTTTATTGTTAATATTCTGCCAGAATAAATTTTGATTATAATTAATTTCCGTATTTGATATTCCCAAGGAAAATAGTTGATAACATTAGAAAATTTAGTTAAGGTCATGTGTTCTATTAAAAAGTTATTATTTGTATGTTGACAAACATCAGTTCGATAGATAAAATATTTATAATTTTTATCTTTCTATTTAAGTTAGTAGTTTAATTGTTAATATTTTTGCTTCGGTTCAACATTTCCTAAAATTCATTCCTATATCGGTCTTGTATGTTTATAATGGTTTTGTACCCATATTGAACTGTATATCTCGGTTTAATTAGCCCACATATTCAAAATCATAAATATTAAGTGAAAAACAAATTTTTCTGCGTATGAAATGTAGGATATTCTTACAAAAAAGTAAATTTGGATTCCAAAGAAAATATATCAACTGTACAATCATGCCTATTTAAAAAACTATATGGTTAACAACTGATACTAATATAAAAACTAAATTTTAATTTTGTCTCCGATTATTTTTCATAAATTATTCTAATGCAGATGCAACTGTGAACTGAAAGTAATAGAATAATAAGATTTAGAAAATAGGGCTTGTATAATTACTAATAAAAATAGAAACCCTATAACATTTTTGCACGATTCTATTATTATATACATGTATTGCTCTTTTATATTTGAAAATATTTATTGGCACTATAAACTAGTTTAAAGTTTCTTTATGTTTTATATCTATGGCAGTCTAAATATAAATGTCAAAAACTATAAAAACAAAACAATGTAAACATTGTTGAAATAAGAATTTCAAATTCTTATTGCACATATCCAAATAAGGAAGCTGTATGAACAATAAATCCCATTCCAGTACATATGAATTAGTTGAATTTTAATTATTTCCTTATTTTTACCATAAAATATATGAAAAAATAAATTATCATGTGAATATTAAAATGTATGGTTTGTCACAGAATGTATTTTATGTTTAAAGACATTATTTAAGATAATTTAGAAAAAATTAGTGTTTACCTTTTTTAGCTTTGCTTTGCTGTTAGAATATTCCTAGAAAATATATCGATTTACTTCGCAAAATATTTAAACTAAAATTCATATAAAAAATCTAGTTATATTTCCTGGTGATAAATCTGTTATAAATTTCTAGTTTTAATTAAGAACACTGAAAGCACTTTTTTGGAATATAATTTTAGTTACTGTTAATAATTAATGATAAGTGTTTAAGGTTTTAATTAAATTTAAAAGGAAATTATATTATTAGAATTGAAAAACATTATAAGAATTTAAAATTCTTAAAATGTAATGTTTATCTGAGTATCTAAATGTAAACAATGATTTTGTTTGAAACTTATTTAGTTTTAGATGGATAATATTATATTATTTTAACAAAAGTTTATGTTATAGCAGTAGTATTTGGTTATATAATTGACGAAAAGGGAGCAATATGTGCAATGGTTAAACACATTTACGTAGGGAAAACCCTTATTGTTATGTTCATCGTTTGATTGCATTACTTAGATAATATATTACATTAGACATATTACAATTGTCTATTTCCTGCTTAAAGCAATTTAAAAAGTGATATAAAAATATATAAGAACAAAATGTGAAATACCATATAGGAAATATTTTCCATAGAACGGCTTATAATTTTGTGCATATTTAGAGAATAATTATTCTGTTTAAAATTGACAAAGGTTATGCATTATTATAATAACAGTTATAATTAAAATGTTATTAATAAATTATTTTAACAAAGTATAATGTAGAATTCAACAAAGTATAATGTAGAATTTAATATAGCAAAGGAAAAATAAGCAAGTGAGTTTTCTTTACGTAGTGCTTAAATAAAAATTATTCTCAACAACCGGTTGAGCAATTTTGATCCTAAAGGGAATATTTAAAGTTTCTCAGGCATTTTCTTCACGAACACAAAAGCTATATTAATTACTGGAGGAAGTTAGCTGGGTCTTTAGTGATAAATAAATGAGTAACAGGTAGCGAAACTCCCAGATTTTATTATTTTTGAAATACCGGATTCCTGGGACCTCCGCTCGTTTCACACCTTTGAGTGCCAATCGATCGAAAGTGGCTAGCTGCTGAATTGCCGAAATGTATTTAGATATTTGATACTTGGTTATTTCAAACATTCCTTATAAGACGATTCAAACATTTGATTTATTTGAATACAGCTTTGATTTACATGATTTTTACGACGAATAATTCACTCAGTTCATTTTTTGTAATTATCAATAAATTATGTTTATTAGTATATCAATTTGGATCACATTTTATTACTTATTGTTAAAATTTGAGATTAAAAACAATTTAAAAGTACAACTTATATATATGTATGTAAACTTGTATATATGTCAATACAAAAACGAATTCATACACTCATACGTACATACTATACGTATGTATAATAATATAAATTAATAAAAATAAACAGTTATAATGTGATGAATTTTATCTTTTAGTGTTACTAATTTCAGTGTAGATACTGTCACAATATCTCGCATCATTCAAATAATGTAAATTATAAAACATCTTTCAAAGTAAGAGTACATAAATCAACAGATATCATAATTATAAATGTTACTATATATATAAAAAAAACCCTATTAAAATATTTAAAATATAAGGATTTAAAATAGTTAAAATTACATACTATTAACAGATACATGCATTAATGATGTATTAAATTTAGTAATTCAAAAGTGAGTGAAAATTACAAAAAACAAATTGAGATAAATAAATTTTACTTTAACTTTACACTACAGGTAAACAACATCTTTGGTAAAACACGAGCAACTATTGCTTAGATGGATTTCCTTTGAAGGGTAATATATCAATGCCAATTTACTTTTCTCCTGAGAACGTGACCCCTTTTCTAAACAAGGAGCATGTCAATCAAAAAGAATATAGAATACAAAAACATTTCAGAGTATTGCTTAATTACATGACCACTAAAGCATTGCAAACTATCAATAATATGTAGCAGATTTATCTTCTATAATCTCTATTTAGTATGCAATTATTATAAAATGCATATTGATATCTGTATACTGACGTTTCCTGCTGTAGTGCAAATAAACTTTTTGGATAACTAACCATAGGTAATTCAAAATATCACTAGAAAAAAGAGAATCATTGCAAAAGATAGATTTTATTCGAAAAAATGTCGGATTACATATAAATCAAATGTTTTTGCAGTTATCATTGTAATTATCTATGAGTCTTATTTTAATAAAACTTAAAATTCCACTCAACAAATGACCAAAATAATATATCTTCGGGTTTACAAACTATCAAAAATGCTTCGCTCAGTAGATTTTAACATTGGAATTCAAAGAATCATTAGAACAATTTTTAAAACTAATACTTCAAATGTAGGCATTTTTATTATTCAGAATTATTTAACTATTTCATTTAAATCATGTGAATCAAAACATATATTTTCCTAATAATTCATGATTAGTTTAATATCTATTGTTATATTAAAAAGCATATTTTTAATAGCTTATTTTTGCAAATTTAACTGTATTACAATTTTTTACATAGATATTTTTTATTTATTTTAATGTTTATTAAAATACTTACTGCACATAAGCATAATTTTACTTTGTGAACGTATGTTCCGCTCTTAGCTTTTGAAATTACATGCCAAGTAAGTGTCAAAATGCTCTTAAACCCCAATTTTATATAACAATTTAAAAGGCTTTTCAATTTTACGTATTTATAAAGTAAAGTGAAAATAATCAAATTATTCATATAATATTATATATCTAATTGCTTGTAACATTCAACTTAGTAATATTTGCAAACCAAAATTAAATTAACCATTAAACTTTTCACCATATACTTAAATATCGGTACATTTTAAACTTTAGATTATTTGAATTTTATGGAAAATTTTCACACTGAAAAACCAGAAAGATATATAAATCAAATTTTCTTTGAAGATTCTGAAAAATTAAAAACATATCTTGTTCTTATAAATATTGTAAAAATGACATTTACTCCATTGCGAGAGAGATAGTTCTTCAGAGCTCAGATTTTATTGGTTTTTACATGTCTGGATTCTTTCCAAAATG
>JAPDSC010130858.1:5199-15556 GCA_026290005.1 Latrodectus geometricus | reverse complement strand
ACAAGAAAATGCAATTAAGAAAATTTAATTTATCGCTTTTCTCATTAAATAAGTGCATTAATGTCCTCTTGAAACTCATAATATATTATGGATGCAGAAAGATTTATATTATAACATAATTATTTTTAAAACCTTTTTTATTTAACTATTTTTAGAATCAAACAATTTAAAATATATACTTTTCATTTTACAAATATTTTTTGCATAAGCAATTTGATAAATATTTAAAGATAAATGTATAATGAATCCAGACACAATGTTTAATTACTATGATTGTTATTTAAATGATTTCCTATTGAAATATATAGGATATTTCTTTCATATTCTATCAAATGTTAAGACAGTTGATGTTTAAATACAAAAACCCTTTCTGTTTTCTGACCAATTTTATTGACTTTCTAGTAGAATTGAAATTCATTGAAACGTATTACTGTTATATTTTTATTTTAACAGAGAGCATAAAATACACAATAGCAAACTTTCTCATTATGTGCTAAGTGCTTAACAAATATTAATGATTGAATATGAAGCAATTTGTAATTAAATATACGTAGCATAAAGAATATAAATGTTGCATTGCAGAAGATATCAATTTTCAGAACATTCTGTTATTAATTATTTAACTTTGAATACCATACACGATGATTAGTTATTTAGACTTTTTACCCCAAAGTCGTAATTTTAAATGTAGGTTGAATTTTTATAACGAATTTTTAAGAAATAAAGAAAGAATAGTTATATTGAATAAGATATAAAACCAAACATAAAATCAATATTTGATTTACCTACCATTTTATAGACTAAGGATAGAATAAAACCTTCAAAAAATTCCTTTTATCTAAAAATACGAAGGGCAATTAGTTAACAATATGGTATTTCAATTATACTGTACAGACAATAAAAGTTAACTTTTTGATATTACTTAGATTTTTTTTCCTTTAAACTTTTTTCCATAATAATAAAAGCAAATAAAAATTCTGTGGAAATAAAGAGTTTCTATTTAATAATTGACAACACACACACAATAGCAAAGAACCTTTTTTGTTTATTTATCCTACATTTTAATCATAATCATTCAAAATTAGACAAATTATTTAAAAGAGATAATACGCGTGTTTGAACACCATCTTTGACAGATTTTTTGGATTTGGTCCCTCGACAGGGGTTAATGTTGAATAAGCACCTGAAATACAAAATATAGAAATTAGACATACAGAAGAAGATTTGCTTGCAAAAATTTAACACCTATTCCAGTTTTGAAATGTGCCTGAAGTTGACATCAAAAGACATAATCAGCATAGTCCTACTATTGATAGTTATTATGCTACTTTTCCATTAAACTTTCTTTACAAATCCTCCTTTGTAATTTTTTTATCTTCCAAAACATCTACATATTTAAAATGTTTTAACTTATAAAAAAATTGTAACTATGTCAGAAGGTAACGTTTAATGTGCACTATGTTTACTATAATACTAAATTACCATACGTATACAATAGTATTAGAAAAAATATTGAGCACAAAATATTTTAAATAAATTAGGCAAAAACAAATTAGAAAGCTTTCACTCATGTACTTCTGTTTCTTAATTATACTTCTTTATTCTATAGTTTTTTTATTCTAGGAATTTAACATATTTAATAAAAGAATTCTGAAAAAATATAAAACATGTAATTCTGTTTCTTTAGAAAATGAAATTCGATAATCAAGTAATTTTTATAACAATCAAAACGCTTAAATAAAATATTATTATAATTTCTAAGAAGTTTTCATGATTAAAATATCAATCAACTATATTAACAAACTATTACAAAACATTCTAAATTTTAATAAACTAGTAAAAATATATTGACACTTTATTCAAACTCCTTTGTATAAATTGAGCTTAGAATTTTCTGAAATATTCAATCAAATTTATACGAATTTATATCAATAAAAATAAACTAATAGTTTGTATAATAAATAATAAGAAAATGGTACTTTAACTTGTATTTGGGGATTCAGTTACAAGGGAAATTCAAACCTTTCAAAATTCTAAACACAAACAACATTTATAATTTCACGGAAACGAATGCAAATGAAAATAAATAATGGCGTCGTTTTAGAATAAAAATAAACGATAATCCCACCAATTTGAAGCGCATGCGCAGTGACAAGCGATTTTCTCTCTCTGAATTTTACAGTAAAATTTACTGTAATCTTCAATGTTCCTGTTATAGCTATTTAAATAACAGTGATTTTTACTGTATTTCTTCCGTTTTTTTTAACAGTGTAGATAGAAGTGTTCTCCTTTAAGGCATTCGAATGTATTATCGGAAAAGTCCTTCCAGAACATAAATATAAAGGACAATAGGATGTCGTGAACACATAAATATGAAGATTTTGATTGTATAATTTAGATTTTAATTCATTTGTGTGGAATGTTTAAAGAAGGATTTAATTATTGTTGTTATCATAATTCCAGGTCGTGTTAGTATCCTTTTCCACTTTTTTAGCACTAAAAGGTGCGGAAATGATGATACTTTGTCTAATGGGGCACCCTATGGGTATGCCTCTGGGACTCCGAAAATGGGTGGGTTTCCCACTGGAACAGAAAGCCCCCAAACTTGCCTGCCATACCCAGAGATATCATTCCACATGGAAGACATTGCGACAATGTTTAACGTACTCCAGCCACCATGAGCAAAAATGATAAGATCGCTCATAATCGAGATTTGAACTTAGTACCTTTCAATAACACTAACATGACCAACCAGATCATTGAAGGGTTTTTAACTAATCACGCAATAAACCACAAACACATGCTTGTGACTAAAATTCTAGTAAAAATTAAGGCAAAGTGTCTGGTAAAATATTTTACAAGAATTTCATAATAACTATAGTGCATTATTCTTACAGTGTACAATAAATCTCAGAATTCTTCTATAGATTTGTGTTATAATTTCTGTCACTCTTTCCTGTAAAAATTACAGGAAAAAGTCTTGCGATAGGTATGGAAATATGACCTACATTGTATGTACATGTGTCGTAAAAACTACAATGTGCCATTTTTACAGTTCTCAGTGTCACTAAGCACATTTAATAAGTTGTTGCACAGCTTTCGTTTGCCTTTTTTCTTATAAAAATTACAGTAGACCTTACGAAATATTTTACACTTACACAATATAACTACAATCCTTCATTTCTGCTGACTCCGTAGGATATTGAAAATCTGTGATTGATTGCTATCAATTTTCTGACATAAAATTTAAAGTAATATGTATAAAGATGTTATGTATAGAAATATTTTGTAAGGACAACTTTCAATAATTTTTTCCAGCAAGAATTACAGCAAGCAAACCTATACAGCAAAATGTCCCAAAAATGTTTTTTCGTTTGTACTGATAAACCTACATTGCTTTATTTTTACAATATGTTGTAAATCTCGATTTCTTATCATAAATTATGCAACAACATCTTTCATTTTCTAAAATCATTGCAACGGATTGTCATGCAAAATAATTTACACCTATACTGTTAGGAAATAAAAAAAGAAAAATAATTCTATAATCTTAGACAGTGATTGAAATTATAAAACTCTGTAATACGTTAACAATTTTTACCTAAAAAATTGCAGCTGAATTTCCTGCAAAAAAATGTAAAAAATTTAAGAATACGGAGATAAAAAAAATGCATTTAATTTTTACAATGTGTTGTACATTTTAAAATTCTTGGATAGATTACAACACTACTTCTTATTATCTCTTTTCCCTATAAAAATTTCAGCAGACCACTTAAGAATTATGTAACGCAACTAGAATACATTTCTTTCAGTGTTAGTATAAATCTCAGAATTCTGCGGAAGATTATGCTAAAAAATTTCTGCTATTTCTCTCGATTTCGCAAAAAAGTGTTACTAAATATTCACTTATATCAGTTATCGTGGGTAAAAACAGCTAAGATGAAAACTAATGAGACAGGCGAGACATAATGGACTTGCCTTCTAAAATATTTTCTGTGAGAAAACACTTTTTTATCCGAATCTTTTCATTCCTAAAAATAATCAGAGCGAAACGGATAACTCCATTACAATAAATTTACTCTTGGGAAGAATTTCGGTGCGTTTCTTATTATAACGTGAATATTTTCTTTTACAAATAAACATATGACAACTTAATATCGTGCTTTGGTTTTTCTTAAACAGAGGAGTAAAATATATCGTTTGCATTACTAAAAAAAATTTAACAATTTAATTTAACAAATTACTTATTACATATATATTTATTATTTTATTTTTATTATAATCAGGTTTTAGTTTACGATGTAAAATTTCGACAAATCTTATCGAAATAAATAATTAATGTTTAAAGAAAGGGCGAAGTAGTGCAAAGACTTCGAAAAGAAATCGTTTTTTTCTCGGAAAAATAAAAAGCAAACGATTTTTCCTCGGCAGACGCGAATTCATCTGTCACTCGCATTGTTTCATATTTTATCACGCGATATTTCTTAATACAGATCATCAGGAACCGATGCCTCGTCGAGATTAAATTATTAAACCACTTTCTACGGCTTGCTGATCGATCGTCTGCGGAAGCGGGGGAGGGGGCAGTAAAAGAATTGATGAGGGAGTTCTGATTCCCACCCCACACCCAGCAGAGAAAAGTCATTAGTCATAAAATAAAACATCGGAATAGAAAATTGTAATCTGTCAGAAAAGTTGAAAATATCGTTATAGTTACATATTGGCTAATTTTTTTTCGGCGTATTATAGCATAATTTTATTTATGTAACACTTTAATACTCTTTTGATTAATATTAATATTTTATTAATAGTTTTAATCATCATTAATTTGCACATATATGAGTCCATAGAGCGCTAATGAAGATGGCTTATCATACACCTTGAAACACCCCCGAAATTAATATTCAATTGTATATTTGGGGATAGCAATGAAAGTTGCAGGTTCGATACTGCATAGCTGAATATAGTCATACTAAGAGAGAAATATACTGAATACAGTTATACTAAGAAATAAAAAATAAAAATTCAGGCTTTAAATAAAGGGGGAAAAAAACGACTAAAATACTATAATCAGTTTTCCTACAGAAAAAAAGTTTTCTGATATTTTTCAAATATGTATTACTAAAATTAAATTAAATTTTTCTAATTTCACTCATACTTAAAAATTTTCCATCATTAAATTACTTGTAATCAATCAATGGTTTCTCGAAATTTTATTTACTGACTCTACAAATATAACTGTTGCCACTATTTTTCCGGCACTCACAATATATTTCATGGGCTTTAATGTAACTGGAAACCCGGGATAAGCATAAAATAAAATCAAAAATAAAAAGAAATCCCTCTCAAAGGATAAAAGAATGACTTCGAAATTCCTGTCCACTTGGATTTATAGCTTTTACCTGAAACAGTAGATGAAATTCGCCAAATTTTGTGGACTAGGGGCTTTTCTTTTCGAAAGAGGAACGCCAATTCATAAGCTACTTTTTTTTTTTCAGCTTTCAACGGATGACCTCTGGGCAGGGGGAAATGGCCGCAATAAAATCTTAAAATCCCCTTCTTTAAGTGGTCTCCGAGGGAAGAGTACATCACAAAGAAAATCGGGTTGAAAAGGAGGTCTCGGATAGTGTGTCGCCAGGTGTGCGTTCTGTCACCTGTGACGCTTTTTTTTTTGTAATTTAGTCAGGCTTGGCGAGACAAAATCAATTGGCTGCCTTTTTTTCTACGCCAACTTTAATTAAATAGTGAATTGTAATCACTTGGTTGTGTCTTACTATTTGGATATGAGGAAAACGATTTGCATTTTAAGGAGTGTAACTTACGTTTAACATTGTTAAGTAAAACCTCGCCGTAAACAAATGTATAAATATACTTTGCGAGATGGAAGGTTACCGGTTCGATACCAACAACTGATGAACTATGGAAAATTATTGTAGTTCCAGAGGCGGATTTGTTGAAGCAGTTGTGATTGAGACCTTTAGACACTAATCTTTTTACAATATTGAAAACGATTTGCTATCCACAAAAAGCTATTTTGCAGGGTAAAATATTTGGTAAATGCTTGAAAAGCAATTTCAGTATTATGCTTGTTGGAAAGGTGACATTTTACTCTAAAAAAAAAAAATTTTTTTTTTGTTTGGTCTATTTATTAGTGAGTTAAAGAGCGTTAAAAGTGTATGTCAACAAAGAGAAAATTCAGCTCATTTTGCATTTTTTCTTTGATAAAGAGGAAAATACAAGCTAGGCGATTAAAATTGTAAATAGTGCCTATGTTCCTAAATACGGTAACAACCAGCAAAGCAAATTTTGATATAGTCAGTTCAAATCAAGTATTTTTGATGTTAAAAATGCACCTCCCATGGGTGCATCTTAGTCAAAATTATCTATAAAATATCAAAAAAATTACCGAAGCTGTCCACTTGTTATAGCAATCATAGCATCACCCTGAATCTAAAGATCGACATTAAAACAGTTTTAAACTTATTATGCAAAGAGAATCCAAAGTAGGTTACCTAATCTTCTCCTTAAAATAATGGATTTCTTTTTTTCTAATGAGTGTGTGTACGTGTGTATTTAATTAATCATTTAACTAATCAGATTGAATGATTTATCACTTAAATAGATATTTTTGCAGATAATATGTTAATTATTTATTTTTAATCATAAAGTGGTTGCTTCTTTCATTACAGTTGGGATCATGTGTACGTCACTTTATTTTACTTATAATTGGTCTGTGAGTGAAACAAATAATCGTTTTCACCCATAATGTTGAATATACAATTTTGTCCACCTATCCAAAACAAGTCAATGTGTCAGTGGGATGAGCTCTTCAGTCAGCAGTTGGAAAGAAAATGTTGGCCAATATCTTAGTGGGATGGGTTATTTTATATATTATTGGAGATTTGTCTCTCTTGATACCACTTTTAAAAATAAATACTTAATCATCATTAAGTAAAGATAAATTTATTTCATGTCCCATGTAAAGCACATTAAATATTAATATTTGATTTTTTATGCAAGCAATCAATAAATCATAACATCCACTTTATGGTTAGTTTAAATAGGCAAGGATGATTTAAATGTTCTGTTTATTTTTTTCTTCTCATTTTATATTTATCTAATTTTTAAATTTAACCATTATTTTACGAAAAATTTAAAAATATTTTTTTGTGAAATTAATAAGAAACACTATGTTCTAATCATACTGAGATAAAAGTCTGTTTCGATTCGATAAAATTTTAGTAACGCATCTTTCCTAAATGAAGTAAAAAGCAGTTTGAATAAAACGTATTTAATTTGCTCTTTATTATATTAAAAAATTAGCATGCTATAAATATTATTGCATTTGAGTTACGATGAGACACAAATGGCTGATTTTCATTCCGTCTAATGTATAATCATTTCATTAATTGCTCATTTTAATTACAAATTTAGTGAATCGACTTCTGGCCACAACCCAAGAAATATTAAAGCTTATTTACTCGCGCAAATCTCAATTAAATTTTTCCCTGTTATTAATCTTTCTTGATTTATTTATCAGAATTTATTATTTAACATAAATGGATAAGACTATTTTATGTTGATGGCGTTCATTTTATGTGATTAACGATAAAATTTTGTTTTTCTTTCTGGCAACAATAACAATAAAAAAAAATATTCTAAAGTGAAAAGATTAATCTTTTCATTTTTACAGCCACCGCATTATTTAGATAACTAAAAAGGAGGGATTTTTCATTTAATTAAATTTTGATCTTCATAAGATTCATCGGAATCGATTTATTTCGAAAAGTTTTTTTTTTTTAATTTTCTTTTTACGAGATTAAATTAAAATAATTTAGAAATTGCACTTTTATGAATTGTGTGTTGTATTGTGTTTATGACTTTCAGTTGCGCATTTTTCCTATATCTAAAGATTCTAAACAAAACCAATCTGCATTCTATTTTTTTAAATGATAAACAAGAGTTACAATGAAGACGGGGTTACCACCCTAGCTGGCTTCCTTTTTTCAAACTTTCAAAACAGAAAAGGCTCACCGTGGTCTTGTGATAGCACAACCTTTTATAGGTGAAAGGTCCCAAGTTCGATTTCAACCGCGAAAGATGGATGTTTCTAGTTTATACATCCGAGTGCGTGCTAGGAATTCTTCCTTGCAGCACGTGAATACTGCTTACTAGCTTCGAAGGGTCGTTCTGTAAGACAATTTATACAGCCGATTCTAAAATGCCTTATAGCAGCCTCAAGTCGTTTGACTATTTTCTAACCAGTACCAAAATATTTTCGTCATTGTATTTATTTATTTAAAAAAATGTTGGTGAAATGTTAAATAATAAAATGTAATTTCGGTTAAGAATGATAGTAAATCAGCCTATATTTGTCCACTAGAAATATCATGTTTGTTGCTATGTTTACTTCTGAATTACAATGTACCGGAACCGTTCTCATAATTGCTTACTTGACAGATCCTCTACTCAGTGGTGAATTACTGAACAGTTCAATAAAGTAATACGAGGGGAATGTAAAACTGTTAGAAGAGAATAACACTTCAAAAAATGAATGACTTTCCTTAAGTACTTCCTGATAAGAAGATATGAGCATTTCAATGAAAGAGTGAACGACATTTCTTCAGCAGGCCTTTTATACAAAGGTAGAAATACTTCAAAAAAGAATGAATGACATTCCTTTTGCAAATTTAATTAAATGAGATGAGCATTTTAAAAAACAGTGAATGGTTATTTCTTTCACTTATCTTAATAAGAAATATGAACATTTAAAAAAAATAAATAAATAAATAAAAAAAGGAATGAATGACATTTCTTTATTAAATCATGATAAGGAGATTGAATATTTTAAAAATAATGAATGACATTCCTTTAGCAGGTTTTGATAAAAAACTATGAATATTAGAAAGAGTGAATGAATTTAAGATATGAATTTAAGAAAGAGTGAATGGCATTTCTTTAACAAGTTTTGATGAAAAGTTATGAGTATATCAAAAAGAGTAAAAAACATTCCTTTAACTATCCTAAATAAACTTCATTTAACAGTTTTATTGAAGAATACAATACGAAGGGCTATGATAAATATACAGTCAAACACTAATTAAATTTATTAATTAAACAAAACTTATACTTTATTTTGATTATTATGTAATACATTTATATTATTTTATTTCATTTTTCTTGTCTGACTGATTCGACTTTAAATATAAGGAAATAGTAACATTAACTATGCATTCTGTACTCATATACATCATGAATATATACACAAAAGTACATGTCTAGTATGGCCATCTGCTGGCAATTTTTTTAATCACAAGATTTAATATTTCTGAAAAAAAAAAAAAAAAAGCTGACGCACAATTTAAAGTAAGCTTTAAAAACTTGATCAGTCACATTAATGTGACAATTATTTAATAATATTTAAAAATTAATTTTCACATATTATTTTAAATAATATGTAAAAATTAATTTTCACATATTATTAAATAATTTAAATAATTTTCAAGAAAATGTTCAAACAATGAACATAATAACATTAACTCTTGCACCTACCAAAAATATTTTTTTCTTCCAGGCTGCTTTTAATTTTTGCTAAATAAAAATTACTGTCTCAAATGTGATAGAAATAAAAGTAGAAATTGTAGAAAAATGTTTCACTATGTTTTATTTTTAATAATAATTCATGTCGTTTTTTTAAAAAAAAATTCTATTTTTAAAACATCTATTTATTCTGTAAATAGCGTATTGTGCATTTTTAATTTTAACATTATAATTTTGAAAAATTTCTTAAAGAAGGTATAAATAAGTGAAAAAATAGCGAATGAATTACGAAAGATGTAAATTAACAAATAAACAAAAAAATTAGGTAATAAGTTTTTAAATTTTAATTTATGAAATTTTAATTTTTTTTTTTTTTTTTTTTTTTTATATTTTAGCAGAAACATGAAGCATGGTTATGTTTTCATTTAATTCTGACATACGTAATCAACTAAATTGATTGTAGAGCATAACAATAAAGCAGGATTTTACAAATCAAATAAATTCATGTACAAAGGATTATTTTAATATTATTAATTTATTTATAAACTTGTGATTGAAACATTTTCTTAAGACCTCAACACCGAAACCTTAGTGATTTAATATCCTATCACAATTATTTATGGTGCTAACTATGCTGTCAATAAAATAATCCATCTCATTACACTTGACAGAATGAACGATATATAAAATAAAATCGATTTAACAAAATATCGATTCAAGAAATATTCAAATATAATATTGAAGACATAAATCTTCAAAATTATATAAGATGTTTCTTGAATCAATGTTCCAATCATAATTAACAAAAAGATTTTAA
>JAPDSC010130844.1:13241-40586 GCA_026290005.1 Latrodectus geometricus | reverse complement strand
AAATTATTTACATCAAATGCTGAAAAAAATACATAAAAATCAAAACATCAATTTCATTAAAGTCATATTTATATTTTCTAAAATAGAAAATATATTATTAATTTGTAATTTAAGAATTAAATAAATATTTCATTTATTTAGAGACATTAGCTCGTTAGTTTTTCGTACTTAAAAAATTGAAATAACTAATCATAGATTATGTAAAATTGAAAACAGATTATACTCCGTTTAGGATCAATCAGATGTTCAGATGTTTTAATGTATATATATATATATATATATATATATATATATATATATATATATATTTTTTTTTTAAAAGTGATTAATCGGAGATTTTGTGTAATAATTGATCATTATTTATAAGTACCACTAAATTTGACAAATGTGATAAATTTTTGATTATTTATCCCTTTTCCTGCAGATATATATAATACCCAATTTGTAATGGAAGATAATAAATTCTTATTTGGCAGAGTAATGATGTTTTAATTCGAAAAATTTTAATATTTTCAAACAACAAAACATAAATTAAAAGTAAAATATTCATTTTATTCTATATGATGATTTAGAATAAAATTTACAAAGATCTCTCAATTAAAATAAAAGTGGCTCTTTTTTTACTTCATTTTTAAATATATTCTAAGACAATATTTTTAGATATATATTAAATTATATTTATTAATGTATATAAATATATAGCATTAATTTTATACCTGACATAAAAGGTATTGAAAAATGTAAAATGGTCAAAATTACTAAAAGTAAATTAAGGCCTAAATTTTTCTACAGTAAATACTTGATTTTTATATATCTAAGAGAACGAAATTTTAAATATTAACTAATAGATAATTTTTATGTCTTTTTAACGAAATGACATTGAAAAAGAAAACAATTTAGATCATAAAAGTTTATAAAAGTAGTTCTATGTAAAAACAAACTAAACCTGTATTCTAATAATATTATTAATTTATATTTGTAGGTTTATTTATTTGTATACATTAGATTATTATGACATTTAGATTTCTATAGTGTACCAAATTTATATAAATTTATTCCTACCACTACTTTAATAAAAAAGTTTATTACTTACATTAAAAATTAAATTAAATATTTGAAATCTGAAAATATTATTCATGAGTAGGTTCTAAGCTTATACATATTTATTTTCTAAGTTTTATATACAATTCATAATTCTTTCCTTACATTTTGTAATTATATCTAAAAAGTTTATGAAACAAAACCTAATCTCTGGAAATATAAAAATCAGCTGCATATATTTTAACTAAAACATAAATATTTGTTTTCTATTTATTCTTTTTCGAGGTGAATGTATACAAATCATTAGGAATATTAATGAATCTTTTCTGCATTGCATTACTCTTTCAAATAAGCTTAAGAAAGCACGTTAAATTTATTTGCATACTTTGATTTTATTAGGAAGAGAAAATTTTCAATATTTATAAGGTTTTCCAAACACACTCTTAAGTCATAATAATTGTCACTTGATCTACTTTTATTTCCATCATTTTTTTCACTAAAGATGCTTTCATTATTCTAAATCGGTGATAGTTGTTATTTGACAAGTTAATTCGAAATATTTATATTAACTTAATATTGATTAATATCTATATTTTTAGTGATTTGGAACTTATAAAATAAAATCAAACATTAAATAAATTTACTCTTTTAAAATCATAACATAGATATACTTTTATTTCCAAACTTTTTTTGCTTAGTTGCTAGTAACACTTAACATTTTCTAAACATTGGAATGAAATCTTTGTTGAATAATTTATCTCTCAAACATTTAAGATTCAGAGTTAAACCTAATTAAGTTAGTTATATTTGACTTCGTTTTGGGGTTTTTTAGAAATCATTTTTCACCCGAAATCACTTACTATAAATATGATCTGTTTTGAAATTATAATCGAAATATAATGCCGTATCCCTGAATAAATGGGTTCTTTCAGACAATACAATTTTGTTACCTTGAACAGAGGTAATGTTAAATGTATAATAGATTTTTAAATATCTTAAAATGAATGAGATAAAAAGCAAAATTCTATGAAATCTTTTAAATTAAAAGCATCAGTACAGTCTTCTTTTATCATTTTCAAGAATATAACTGTACACATTTATATTTATGTAAAAGAAAAGAACAATAAAATCTCTAATCCTGTAAATTGCTTGTGTTTTCAACTGTAAAATCTTATTCGTGTAGATAGTTGCATAAATTACATTTGGACAATAGCTTATAGTCCTTTTGTACTTTATACTATTTGTCCACAATATAAGATTTCGTTTTTATGCAGAATATAAGATTTGTATACCATATCTTAAAAAATTATAGAAGTAAACTTGACTTAAACGTAAAAAGAAATGCAATTCCAAAATACCAAATATTTGTGAAAAGATTTCAAAATTGAATATCAGATATATGTTTTGTAAGTTTTGTGTAATATAAAAAAGTATATACATTAGATAAATAATATTATAACTCTGAATAAGCTTTAACTAATTGAATGTTTAAGCTAAATACCACAAGGTATTTGCAATTCCGTCTTTGTCTAGTCTGTCTTCATACATCTTCGTTAACTGAATAAACTATGATTAATTGAATATTTCAGTCAGATACCACAAGGTATTTTCAACTCTGTCTTTGTCTAGTTGACCTTTATATCTTCGTTAAGTTTTGACGAATGGCTCTTTATTGATTGAAAGGACACTTTATTCACAATTAGCTTTAGGGAGATATTAGTCGTCTTATAATTTCCTATATAATGAAAACAATATATGTTTGAAATAAAACTTAAATTAGAAACTTGATATTCAAAAATTGAAAAAAGACAATTTGCAGACATTAGGCTTTTATTATATTGAATCCTTCTAAAAACATAAATGATAGTGTTTATGGTGACAGTTAGAATAATAATGTGGTGTAATGAATAACAGTAAAGGTTATATATAATCACTTCAGAATCTGTGAGCTTTATTACAATTAAATATCCAATATCGCAATGGACACATGCTTTTCTTTTTGCATAAAACCAAACACATTCTCATCGCCTATAAATTTATTTTTTATATATTCTTACAATTAAAAAAACGTGAAAGTTATGTAATAAAATCTATGATCATAAAACCAATTAGTAATATTAATAAATTATATTAAATACGACAATATCATTGATATGGGTGAAACTTTACATCACTTTCACATTACAAAAATTGCTATGCCAAATTTTTATTATCTTGAAATAATCAAGTATATTGAAACTTTAAAAACATAATGGTAAGTCTGCTAATACATTATACTCCAATTTAATAATTCTGGGTAATTTATTTCATATTTTTACAGCATTCATCCATTTAAGTAGTAGGAAAATTTAACTTATAAGACATACACATGTTATTAATTACCTATCCTATTAATTTTTAATCATAAGTCGCTACAAACTTCCTAGATAAAGAAGATCCTTAAAAATTATTAAAGAACTTTGGCATTTGTAATTACGACTGACTATTGAAAATATTTTAACATTATAATATTACTTCTGTATTATATTAGAGTTTTGAGTGATTAATTGAAATAATCGAATATTTACTACAATCTCTTTTCAGTTCTAATGTTAACATTTTGTGAACTATGTATAAAATTCAAAATGTAGTCCGTTGGAACATTTATGAGCACAGAAGGGTACTCAGACTTCCTTTGAGGTAATTCCGTCCCACTCATGATCAACAAGCAAGTATTACTTAAACATTTAATGAGGTCACGTGTAATTTTTATGGCTTCTCAAATCTCGGGTTTCCATAAACTTTATTGGTAGTAATTTGCCAGTTAAATTGCTTTAAAACTATTTTCAAGACTTTAAGTATTAATTTAAGAAATTTTAAAAAAAACTTCAAAAATTAATTTATGCCTTAAAAGTTTCAAAACTTTTAATAGTTTTACTAATTCGTAAATTTCATCCTCATAAATATACTTCTATTTCATTTTAGAAACATAATATATACTTGAATAACTCGAATACTCAATTGACTCCAAAATTTGTTAAATCATTAGTTGCTAAAGTATAATTTTAATATAAGGTATTTCTGCAATATGGCATGTAATAGCGAAATATTATTTCTCTTGATCTCAAAAATCTAGAGACGATCCAAAATAAATTAGAGTCAAAATGCTAATAATGAAGATCAATAGTAAAATGGAACTATCACGGCGAACAAATGCAGATTATAATTTTTAGCCTAAGGAATGATATATGGCAAAAACTAATTAAAAAGAACAATGTTTCCAAACAGTTTGGGAAGAAATAATTCCATGTTTGTCTTCATGATTTCAGATCTAACGTAGACATAAATCCACTTTTTAAATTACATAACTCAACTTTGTTATTAAAGCTTTAAAATGTAATGTGATAATTGGAGCTTTTTTTTTGAAAAAAAAAGATACTTAATAATGTGAAATTACATTATATATATATATTTTATTTTTCATTTACATCGATATATGTAATTTTGCTCTAAATAAAGAAAATATTGTCATCGAAATTTGAATTTTCTTATGAATAAAGTAGAAAACATGTAAGTCTATTCGATTTTGCATCAGTCAAAAATAAATCATTCGGTTGTTTTTGACCATTCCAGGGTCTACATATATATCAAATTATTTGGCCATTTCAGAATCCTTTGTTCCTATTATTTTTCTGTTGTGGTTCATGCATTTTTATATTTTGCAAAATAATGAGGATAAACTATAAAGAATGCCATAAATTTGATTATTATTAAAACCAATTTGTATATTTCACATTTTGACAATGAAGACATTCCTTAAAATAAAAAAATAGCAAATGTAAAACAAAGGAATGAATTAATGAAAACAAAAAATAAGGAAATATAAAACCAAAGGAATTTAGAATGCTTTTAGTTTTAATCTGTAACATGGAACACAAGAAAGTTCGGTATGATATCATATACTTCTAATACAGTATGATACATTAAAGATTAGAGCTAAATTTTTCAAATAATCAATTGTTCACATTTTTAGATTCTTAATATATGCCTTAGAAATTATCAAAGGTATTTCAATAAAAATATTTTTTATCACATAAAGCTACTTTAATTTAAAATCAAATACATATTGAGTTATCCTTAATATCAAATTTTTCTACTGAAAATAGGTATTTCAAAAATATATTGAATACAAAGATAATGACAAACATATGAAAATTATTTATTTTATACTCAACTAACAAGACAAAAATCATTCGAGGTAGTCATGATTTGAGATTGCTTAATATTTTTGCTTTTGCTCTAAATATTTATCTCATGATTGTGCCCAAACTGCGTAATTCGTTTCCAACGATTCCTTCATTGAAGTCGATTATTTTTATTTGAATAATTGGTAACTCTTCTCTCTCTCTCTCTCTCTCTCTTATTATGAAAAAAGGATGTCTTGTATTTTTCTTTCATAAATACATGCTTAAACTTCGAACTTATAATATTAGTAAAAATAAAAGAAAACCCGTATTTAATTGAAAGAATATTGACAATTATTTGATACTATGACTAAAGAAAACTATTAAATTCAAATAAACATAATTTTAACTTTTGATCAAAAAAGAAAAATTACTAAATTACATATATGTTATATATATACAAATATGTTACTGATTTATTTTAAGTAAAATATATTTCAATTATAAATGTTATGTTATCTATTTTTATTGAAGCTTCTACCATTTAATACTTATTCTGTTCCTCCTGTACTGTGGTTCTTTCAGTATATCAAATTATTAAAAATTCGTGCTGTACTTAAGCTAATCAGCTGACTTATTGATACCAGAATTTATTTTACTACACATTTTTCTTCCAAACATCGTAGTGATTATTTTGTTAATGCACAAATTTTAAATTAAACGTTTTTAAATTAAAATTGACTAAGAATTTTCAGATCAGATTTCCTTACAATAAACAATTTTAGTATGAATGATTAGAATAAATATATAAAACAATCTTTAGAGAATTTTACCGTCTAAGAATCTCATAATTTAAAAAGGTATATTAAAATAATACTAATAAACATTGTGTATTTTTGATAATAATAAACCATTAGACTTAAAAAATGATTGAGGTTTCAAATTCTGAGCAAGAAAGAATTAAAAATGTATTGAAAACAACTGTGTTTTGCATATATTTCCTCTCATAACAACAATATAATTAGCTACAATATAATTAGCAACAATATAATACGCTGTACAGCGTAACATATTTTTATAACAATATGATGACGTAACACTCATAATTTCATATAAAGCATATAACACGAAATACATTATTTTACTAACCAGTTTTGATAATATTTTTCAATTATTAAAATTACTAAACATTTATGAGTATTTAAAATAAGATTTTTTGTTAGTATTCAAGTAGTGATATTTAAATGTATTGTACTAATTGGCTTATTCAGCAATTAATCATAGGTGAGATTCCTCCACGATTTACAAAACATTCAAACGTTTGTGTAGTATTGACGTTAACATTTGATTACTATTGAGTTTATCATGTGTATATGTTGTTCAAAACTTTACTGCCACCAAACAATCGTTATAGCTTCTAAAAGTATTTCTTTGTTATATAAATTTGCTTATCCACAGATATTTCCTTAGCATTGCCTTAAAATTAATCTATACTTAATACGACTTATAGTTTCGACAAATTTTCGCACATACTCGTTAATGTCATGCATTTGTTTAACTGATTCCGACAAAAAGTCTTACATATGAGAAATTTATTCTAATTATAAAAATATTCCAATACATATACTTCACTTAGATCAAGGAATGCTTTATTATTACATACTTTACAAATAATTTCTTAGAAGTGGAATTCATAAATTAACTCTCAACTCTCAAAATACAATAAATATTCAGAGATTTTAATCAGAAATGTCAGCAAATGCTTCACTGCTAAGAAGTAATTGAAGTTTGACAGATCATAAATTAGTTATGTCTCAATAAATATCGGTTGCATTATGTGTACTATTTGCTAATGGAGGCTTACGTGTATTTTAAAAATATTTATTTCTAATACACCTAATATAATAATTAACAATACTATGATTTTTCTATAAACCATGACATCTTTATTTCTAATTATACTGTAAATATTTCAGATTCCAATACTCGAAATAAAACACAACAAATTAACTTCATTATTCGGGCATAATCTATTGTTGGTTGATTATTTAGTGGGCATTTATTTGTAATCATTGGAGACAAAAATAAATGTCTTCTACAAACAACTGAAATCGTAATATCTTTTAAAAACAGAATTAATTAAATTATCTTCAATTTGTCTAGATAAGCTTTTAAAACAAAATTTGGAACAATTGTCACGACAGCATAAATTGCTTTTTAATATTAAATTTATAGGTATAATTAATTTGGCTGATGAAATATAAATGATGTAAAAGTGAGGATTTATACAAAATTTAAAGAAAAAATTGGAGTATCGCAAATTTGAATAAAAATGACATTGTTGATAAAAACACTTATATTTTGTTTGCTCTCAGTAAAGGCAAACATAATAGCAAACATCATCTCAAGGGATATTAAAAATTATAACATTTTATGTCTTTAATGTACAATATAAAAAATTGATAAATAGATTGCTGGCTTTTACACTGAAAAACATATAAAAAGTGCTGAAAATGAAAACAGGTTTTTTTAGACACCATTCTTAATATTAAAAAAAAATAATAATGAATATAAGAGGTTATTATTTTGTTCAAACCTCTGTAAATCTCGCGCCATCAATCATTTTGAATAATTTGTATATTAAAAGACTGCTTTGTATTTTAAGGGGTTTTTTTTTAAATTGAATTTTTTCAGATAACTATTAATTATAAATTTGATAATATTATTTTAGACTACCAAGTTTGATATACTATCTGTTAAAAATAAAAATTATTTTACAGTCTTAGCCAGAAATCTTCTTTCAAATATTTCCCTAAGAGTTCATGAATAATATAATTTTATTAATGAATAATATAATTTTATTAATGAATAATATAATTAAAGTTTAATTGTTTCTTAAAGTATGATTTTAATTTAGTCATAATATTACACTTTTTAAAGTAAATATGGAAGATGGTATAATTTTAGCAAGTACAGTTTTTTTCTATACATTTTTAAGTTTTTTTTTATACATAAGTTATACATGAGTTTTTTCTATGCATAAGTTTTTTTCTATACATCTACGCATTATGTATTAAAAAATTTCGAATTTCGCTATGCGTATTATACGCCACTGTGAATAATCAGATAAAAAAAAATTCCCCATTTGAAAAACTTGCCGTTTATGTTTCCTAAAAAAAATGCCGTTTATGTTTCCTAAAATAAATAACAGGTGGAGCCACAACACGGTTGAATTATTTGAGCTGTAATCTGCTTTGTCCAATCACGTTGAAGTACGAATTCGGTTACTCAGAAAGATATTATTGCTGCAATTAACTAACTTCTTTCCGCATTTTGTCTTGTCATGTGCAATTTCGTTCTAAAAATATTTAAAATCATATATCATCATATGGCAGTGAAAATGCTTAAGTTACACAGCAGGTTTTAAATTAAAAGCACATTGCTAAGAAGATAGGGAAGGCAAATAAAAAAGTGTTGACAAACGTGTTGTATAAATGTAAAGGGAAAAGCATTGCATGTGAGGTAGAAAAGAAGAATGCATGCTTTATTATTATTATTTATACACAATAGAATTTTTTTCTATATTCCCATGGTTTTTTTTCTAACTCTTCAAAATACTGTACTGTTTTTACCAGTATTTCATTTCATTACAAGACTTTCCTTTTTATGCCTTGTATGCTTTCACAAATATATTACCCTATACCTCTCTTTCATTTAGCTGTGTATAATTAATTTTTATATTTCCTAAAGTCTAATAAATACATATTTTAAAATATCCTATAATAATATTCCTTTTATGTTCTGCATCACAATATACTTAAGTATAAAATTATTTCATTCTAAAATAACAATTATCGCAACGCAAACATTCAAACAAGTCTTATGAATTTATTTTAAAATCATCTTTAGTTAAGTAAATAAGAAAACAAGCATTCGAATTGTTATATAATGCATTCATGAGTAGCAGCTTTCAACCACGCGAAGAAATAACTCGCAGTTATTAAACCTACATAAGTATGATAATTGCTTAATGAATATAGTTCTAAACAGCTTATATAAAATCATTTTTATTCAAATTATGCAAGCAAATTAAAGTTCTCTGTTTCTCTTAAGCATTTTATAAAGCTCTTAATTAATGTTTCAAAGTATTCTTAATTATTAGGAGATTATAAGGTATTTGTAAATGCTTGAAGATTTATTCTCTCTTTATAATGCCAGATCCCTAAAATTTAAACTAATAAATTAAAATTAATTGGTGCACGATATGTCTCATTTAAGCGCTACTATATGAATTAATTTTATTAGAACTTAATTCGTTTTGATGAATGATACCACATATAATACAGTAAATATATAAATAAATAACTTTAATAATAACTTTATGCATGAAATTAAAAAAGATTTAATTTTAAAACATAAATATCATCTATGTAACTGATATTTGCTATAAGACTATGTTTTCCAGAAATATTCTAATAAATTTTATCGCTCATTAATATTTGTAAAAAAGTTGTGTCGCTTAAAATCATCGAATGCACTTTTAACTCACAAAACTTTTAACGCATAATTTTAAGCCAATATATAAGGTGTCAACATTCTCATTCAAAAGTTATCATAAAATCTGATTGTTAATTGTAACATAAACTATTTCCTTCCTTAATGATACGATAGCTTGAGGTGAATCCTGGCTTTATTAAGAAATTTCCTCCAGACATCTCTGTTTCTGGTCATTGTTTTCAAATTGATCACTCTTAAAATGGTGAGATACATTTCAAGACTTTCAATGCATTCAAAAACATAAACTACATTTTTTTAAATTTAAACTATTTCACAAATCAATAAGTGTGAGAAAAAATAATATTAGAGACCTTGATGCATTTCTATAACTTTTTTATTTATATATAAATAAAGTCTGGAGATCAGAAAAAGAAACCATTTATGTATGACATTCTTAAAAAGTACATTTAATTCCTTTTAATTTAATTCAATCAATCCCATTAAAAAAGGGAATTAAGCGTGACATTTTTTTTTAAATTCAACTAAAGAAAATTATTTTATTTCTAACAAATAAAATTGTGAGAAACTTTCTTTAAAATGAAACTAGTTATTTTAAATAAAAACTAATTACCTAGTTAATTGCTCAAAATAAAATATATTTTTCTCATCTGATGAATTTAGATTTAATTAATAGCTGAAAAAATAATTAAAATAGATAATTTAAAAATCTTTTTTAATATTTAATAAAATATAAATTCATAATTATTGCAAAAATTAAAACATTCGCAAGCATCAGGTTTTGCCATTCAAAGAACATTTAATGTGTATTACTTTTTACTAATCATGAATAAAAAAAATTCTAACAGTTTCAAATTTGTTTTATTTATGTTTTTAGAATATGGCTGACAAAATTTAAGCTCTTCAATAAAATAAAGTTATGCAATTTATTCCCAAAGAAAATAAATTCTTATACAAACGCATTTAAATGGATTATAAAACTTAGCTTACATATTAACTTATAATCACCTAAAGACAATTATTGTATTGTGTTTGCTATACACAAAATATTAAACTATTGCTTGATTTTAGAAATAGATTTTCATAGAATTACTATCTTTCAATTTTTAATTCTTTTGTACAGTATTTTATTTCTCGATGATTTCTTTTCTAAGTAAAAATTCGGAAGAACAAAAATATTTTTTTTAAAAAAAAATGTATTAGATATAAATTGGAAAGCTGTATTTTAGAAAACTTAACTGTTTTTTTTTTTTTTTTTTTTTTACAATTTTCATTTGCGAAAAAGATTTTTACATTTTTAAACAACTTTACAGTTCTTCGTTGAAAAATATAATCATTCTTGAAATACCTAGCTTATATACTAGATATAAGTGCTTTGAATTTTTTCAGTAACTTTTTAAGTATTTATCAAATATAATAAATTAGTAAAGAGAAAGGATTTGTTCAAATAACTTTCCATTTTATCTCTAAATTCAGTTTTATTTTTAACATTTAAAAATATTAAATAAATTTCGGTTAATATTATATTAAGCAAAATTCATTTAATATATATTTCAATACATATTTATTTATTTTCAAAAAACAGGTGTTTTAGTATTTTATTGATTTAAAAACACATTATTACTAACATTTTACAAATAAATATAAATGATATTAAAATTATTTGCATTGCACTAGCATCACTAAAATTGTTTTAATGTAAATATCATTTAATTTTGTAAAATTCATTCAATCAATCCCATTAAAAATTCTCAAAAACCGTCAATTATAATAAATCAAATGCTTTCAATTGTTGAAGAGAGAAAAAAAAATACTATTGTTCAAAATAGAAACGAAAAGGTGTGTTACTCAATTGACTTAAGTTTTTAAACAATGTATTACTTATTAAGCAGTTGACTAGTTACATTAATTAGAAGAGCATTGTTCAAATTCTCTCATCATTTCAATAATAAAAGAACAAATGAATACTTTAGTTCTTTAACAAAATAGTTAAATATTATTAATGCATTTAATTTCTCTTTGAATGCAAATTGTTTCAAAAGATTTTTTTATTCATTTTCATTTGTCACTTTTTATTTATCCTTAGCAATTTTGTTTTTATATTTGTTACTAGAAACAGTTTCAAAACCAAATCCAATAATGTAATTTGCAGAAACATCTCATTATGCATTATTTCATTTGTTTTCAATGTTTTTCTTTCAAATAACTTTATAATGGCACTTAAATTTGCTGATCTAAATACTTCTTGTAAAAAAATATTAATTATTCATCCATTAAATATTGCATTAAAAAGCTATTAATTGTTTAAGCCTACATTTTAAAAATATTTTTTAATATTTCTGTTTGATTTTGAAAATTTAATTAAATATAGGACTTAATATGTTTCTAATTTGATGAATATGGCGATCTAATTTTCTGATTTGTGTGTTTAATAATTATTAAATCTATAGAATTTTAAATTTGTAATCAATTTTTAGATACTGATGAATTAAGAAATTAACTGTTACAAAAAATATTAAAAAAGTGTAATTGTGTCTCGAATTGAATAGTTAATTTTCGATATCTTTACTTGTGCTAAAAAGGCCTTGGTAGGCGTTTTCGTTAGGTAGTGAGTTCAAATCCCAGTTTATTCGAAGTTCCTTCATTTTCACTATTGGCAAATGGGGCATGTAAAATATGTCGTGGTCGCAATGTCTTATATGCTCCCATTCCAAATTAACACCTCTAGAAGTGTTAAGAGCCAGGGTCTTGGGTCTTCTCTGGCTTCCTATCTCTAAATTGGAAGACTCAGATAGTGCTGCCATCTTTGACCCAAAGTCGTATTTTAACCTCATCGGGTGCTCTGCTCAAAACACGAAATGCTCTTTCTGACTTCATTCGCCCAGTCCCAAACGGGCGAGCTTAGCTTCACCAAATGTCATAAGTAACAGCAACAGCTTATGTTGAAAGATATTACTTACATTAAAAAAAATTATCGCATTCTCTGAAGCAATTATGCCATTTTTATAATATCCTTATGATTTAAAAAATGGTTTTAACTGTCAAGATATTCGATAGTTAAATTCTTCTTTAAAATACAAAAAATAATAAAAACTTTCGCTTTCTAATAGTGTTATATATCCATATTACAAATAAATAATCTTAGCTTAAAATTAAAACATATTGCATTTGATTGGTTCTTGGTATTCGAAACCCCACCATAGCATTATCAAATTTTTCAGGTACCAACGTATCAGTAGATAAAATTCTAACATGTATCTGAGAAATTCTCAGTTCTGAGAATTCTGAGAATCCCAACTTGTAATAGGAGGCGAATTGTTAGCCAGCTTGGAATAAGTGGTATTTTATATTTTTTGGAATGAGTGGTATTTCCAACTTGGAATGAGTGGTTTTTGAGTGGTAAGTTTCTTTCAATCTATATATTAATATACCCCACGTTTCCACTTAAATCACCGTAGAACTAATTTTAACTTAGCACATATCTAGAATGCTACACTTGTGTAATGAACTTATCACGCGTTTTTCTTCTTCTTTGACGATTGTATTCAATAACTAAAATATTGTGCAAATTTAAAAGAAATTTTAAAGCCAATTTAAAAGAAAGTTTTTTCTTATTTCGTTGTTAAACTTTAAGTAATTGACGTGATGTAGCTTTCAAGAGGAATAAATAGTATTTTTTGAAAATAAGTAAATACCATATTCCCAAAAATATATTGTAGGTTTGATTTGAGTTCCCTTCAAATATCATCTGTATTTTCTGAAGATATCAAAGTTAGATTTTTAGATCCTTTACAATACTACAAAGACTACTACATTTATATATTTATTAGTTTGTTCAAAAAATTTACAACCGTTTTTTAGATCGTTTTGGGCAACAATTTGCTTGAGGCAACGGAAAATTAATTTATAAGATTAATTTGAAGCAAAGAAGAATTAAAAATCTAAACCTGAAAGGTAAATAGTGAAGGTACAATAGACAATGAAGTCAATTACCATGGTAATCAATAACGTTTTTTTTCATCAATTATTAATATTGTTTCGATAATATATTAATACCACACATATACGGTTATTAGCTTAAACAAATTCTCTTTAACTTAATTAATTTAAGTCCCGCTTTACGTTTGAGTGAAACACTTTTAGCTTATAATTTGCATAGCAGTTTTAAACTGAAAAGTTCAGTGACTACTAATCAGTTGATGGTGATTCCTGCAGTTATATAGACGCATTATGTATATAAACTAAAATTATTTCATACCAATACATCTAGAGTTAATACCTTTGTTCAGTTTATAAATCTTTGACTAAATTTTATAGTTTTATGCAAATAATATGAAAGTCAGTACATTATATATATAAATAATCGGAAACTTTCCAGCAAAAGGTTGTTTTACTAATTTTTTAAATGTAATGTTTTTAATGTAATCATTTTAAAAAATCATACTTGCGTTCGGCAAGATAAAATTTATAATTTAACCGTCTATGTTTTCTATAATCTGCAACTTGTGGTAGCTTATAATTATACCTATATAGGTAAGCGTTTTCAAATCTTTTTTGAAATTACTTAGAATTAAATACTTTTTATAATGTTACTATAAGTATATTATTTTCTATAAACTCCTTAATATTGTTTGCATAAGGATGTTTTTGTATCTCAGACATATTGATTTAGTGTAATAAATATTAGGTTAGGGGAAAATTTCATTATTTTTAAGCAAATTTCAAGAATTAATTATTGATTATGTTTCGCGTTTTCTTGGTGCAGAGAGTTTTAAATAGTTTATGGTCAATCTTCTATTTTCTCTATTATTCTTCCAACTTACCTATTTTTCTTTAAATATAAACTGATATGAGTGAATAAGAATGTTTGCGTTTTCCTCACAAGAGACACTAGAAAATAATTATTTATATTAAACAATTCTCTGATGAATACGTGTGGTGTATATTCAAAACTCCTCAAAAGAACTCTGGGTCTTAAATTTCTAATTAGAAAGATTAAGTAAATGGTATTTAAATTCAGTTTATTTTTCATTTGAAGAAACAATAAATTTGTTTTCCTCAATTTCTTTATTATTTCATTTAATAAATTTAAGAATTTGCATTTGATCCATCCTAAATATACTGAATACATTTTTTGAAAATTAATTGCACACTTTTTATACATTATACAATATATTGTTAAAATATACAAATGAATAGCTTAAGTGCATGATGAAATCACTTTATTTTGATAAAAATAACTAATTTTTGTTAAGATATATTTTCATTACATATTTTTTGGATAATATTTGTGTGAAAGTATGTCATAAAAATGTTCGGGAAAAATTTTTTGAAATAAATATTAATATTCTGACAATAAATGATCAAGAATACTTCATAGTTTCCTTATATTTTAAACTTTCCATTTCACCTGGAAAATATGTCAACGATATGAAAAAATATTCTGATACCAATTTAATCTAAAAGGATCCTAGAAATTTTTATAACTTCCATGGAATCTATCAGAAATTAAAAGCTCTTAAACTGACAGAGTCATATATTCTACCTTGTACCTTTGACGTATGTCCTATAAAAAATGTATAAGCGGTTTTAAATTCAGGATTTGATCTGTCGGTGACATCCGGTTTTAACTGTCACTTTTCGCCATAAAACAGAAGAAAGAATTGTAAAATGTCTCTTTCTCTGCACTTTATTGCAATCGCTAAACGGTCGCTATTGTGAAAATGTTACGTCTCATTTATATCTTGTCAAAATATAAATTTCGTCAAAGGAATAATAATTTCCGATTTGCTTCTGAATTTGAAATAGCAATAAAACCAATATATTGCTTCTGTCAAAATGTGAGATATTTTAAAAATTGAAAGCATAGTGAACATTTTTGCTTTGTCATAAATAATTTCCTATGCATCAAAAAAAGAAATATACATTACTATTTGTGTAGAATAACAAATATTCATACATTTCATATTTTACGTCTAAAAGCACTAACTCATAAATTTTTTACATTTTCAATATTTTCTGTAAATTTTGACATGTCTAGACATAATTTGGTTTTTTAAAGAAATAGCTTTGAAATTAATATTTTGAAGATTCAAGAAACTAAAATTATAAATAGAAATTCCATCATATATATATAAGAAATAACATAGTCTATAGTATTCATGAAAAAGCACTGCAAATCATTTGCTACTTTCCTTAAATTGCTATTCAAGATAACATGAGTTTCACATGTCACATAAAATCCTACTTTTTTCCATCTAACTACTTTATACCATATGAGAAACGTAGTTTAGTGTTAAGAAACATGCTATCTATTTGGGATAGTATTTGGTATAAAAAATATAACTAATAAATCATATTTCCTTTATTGAATGTTATTGGGAATATGTATTTCTTCTTCTTTTAGACAGGTAAATTTTCCGAGATTTTCGACATTTGGGATAGATATCGTCTTCTTTGTAAATACTCTTTTACATTCACCTGCATTTCTCAGGGTATCTCAAAAAATATTAGTTGCAATTTCAATGACTATTAATCATAATTTCTACAAAAATTTAATATAATTTAAAACATAATGTGAAATATTTCTGTTTGCATTTAGTAGTACTAAATCTTATGAAAATTGATTTAAATGCGCTTCATGAAATTAATAATCCAACACGAAAATGGATCAGAGAGTGACGAAGCTTATCAAGCAGAAGGGGACAGCAACGAACAGTAAATGATCTTTATTTCGAAATAATATTTAGAATTCAAAGCATGACCAGCGACGCTTGAATTCTCTCTTCTTCAATGTAGTGCTGCTACGGACGACGATACAGGAAGCAACACTTCTAAGTAAAAATCTTTGAAAATACGGATGACCACTCGAAAATTATCTCTCTAACTACTGTTAATTATTTTCCAATGTCCACTTCCTGAATAATCGGTGGCAGAAACTGCAACTAGCATGCAGTTACATACTAATTGTACATAATTGGTGTGAGATCAGGAGAAAATGATGGCCAGAGAAGCACTCATGCCCCTCCCAGCGCATGTTTACTTATGTAAAAAATTTACGATAATGCCTTATACCAGGGATTGCCAAGACGTCGACCGTGAAGATATTTTCGGTAGACCACGCGACCATCCTGATAGTGATCTCAGATATTAACAATTTAATTTATGACTTATGTCATAGAATTAATGAATTATTTAAAATAAAAATTTACTAAAGTTTTTGCTTTAAAAACCTAAAACAAACTGTGCAAAGCAAGGCACTGAATTTTTCGTTTTACAATGGAATTAAATCGAAACAATTTGACAAAGTGGGTTTAGATTATATCCAGTAGCCGGCGCATGATAGCGACGCGCCGAGTCATCTAGTCTACCCATCACTTCTGGCTGTTTAGTTTTACTTTTAAGTTAATCGTTTTACGTGGCAGGTCGCTCGTTTCCTACCCCACTGATACGAATTTGTTTCAAAACAGTTGAATGTTCGAACTGTTGTTCGAAACTGTTGATACGAAACTGTTGAATTTGTTTTTCAACAACCCGTCCAAAATGACTCAGCCAGGCACCAGGGCTAAGAGAAGTAAAACATACCATTAACACAATGAGTGGGGAGATGATTTCTTTTTTGTTATGTTGAAGGAGAAAAGTATTTGTCTCATATATAACTAAATTGTGGCATTACCAAAAAAAGCAAACGTCGAAAGACATTTTAAAACCATGCACATAAAATAAGCTACAGACTTTTCAATCGGCAGTGATCTTCGAAAAGTTAAAGTGCATGAATTAAAGTTGAATTTACATTTACAGCAATCGGTATTTACGAAACCAGGCATTAAAGCTAAAGCAGTGATATTGACGTCGTTTAAAATTACAGAAGTTTTAATAAAGTGAAAAAAATCATTCGAAGAAGGAGAATTGATAAAAGAAGCTTTCATTAAAGAGGGAGAAGTGCTTTTCCACGATTTCAGAAACAAATCTGAAATAATATCGTCAATAAATAATATTTCTTTGTCGCGTAACACTGTGATGCGACGGACTGAAACTATGAATAATAATTTGGAAAATTTATTAAATGATCATTTAAAAGCTTGTAAGTTCCTATCACTTCAATTTGATGAATCCACAGATATTAGTGACATTGCACAGTTATGCCTTTTTGTGAGAATGGTTTTCGAAGATATGAGTTCCAAAGATTAAGAAAACAGGAATTGAGAAACTTCAAAAACATGGAGGAAGAGTGCATCCCTAATCCAAACCGAGACTTCGAAGATTTCGCTGAACACTTAGATGTTTTGTTTCAAGAATTAGTAAGAAGATTCACACACTGACTTATTTAGGATGGAAGAAATAAACAATTTTATGATATTTCCCCCCATTTAATGAAAATGTCAACATTGATGGAGTATCTGAAAAATAGGACATTAAATGGATACCACTTCAGTCACGATCGAGGAAGAAATTATTAAATTAAGATGTGATATATTTCTTAAATCCAGAGCCTCTAGTGATACTGATTTTTGGAAATGAATTTCTGAGAAAATGTTTCCAACTATTTACAAATTGATTTTGTATTTGAAATCATACTTTGGATCGTAGTATCTTTGCGAATCTGCTTTTTCAACCATGAATGCCATAAAAACTAAACGTCGGTCACGCTTAACAGATGAACATATAATTTCGTGTTTACGCATTGCTATAAGCTCTTATCAGCCACAATATGGTGTAATTGTCGCAGATATACAGTGTCAAATTTCATCTAAACAAAGTGAATTGGATGGTTAATTTTTATGTATATGAATACTTTGATTATTTTCGTCATTATTTTTTTTTTTTTTTTTTTTTTTTTTTTTTTTTTTTTTTTTTTTTTTTATTTTTTTTTTTTTTTTTTTTTTTTTTTTTTTTTTTTTTTTTTTTTAGGAAAGTTAGATAATATACCATTTTTTTGTTACCGAAAATAAATATATAAACATATACATTATTTCTGGCATTG
This sequence comes from Latrodectus geometricus, assembly GCA_026290005.1. Taxonomy (NCBI): domain Eukaryota; kingdom Metazoa; phylum Arthropoda; class Arachnida; order Araneae; family Theridiidae; genus Latrodectus; species Latrodectus geometricus. Next base: position 21,884 of record JAPDSC010130844.1, on the reverse strand, counting down.
GTAGAGCGCCTTCGATTTTTTTTAATGTGGAGTAGACCACGGATCCCCAAAGTTTGGCCATCCCTGCCTTATACTGTTGATAAAACTTATAGAGAGCCTCTTAAAAGTAAGGAAATGTAACGCAACAAGTGGCTATGTGCTACAATTTTTAAAAGTAACCTAAAGATACCATAAATCATTTTACCGATACAAATAGCCTCGATTAAAGGGAAACACATTCTATTATGTATTTCTTCTTCTTAAACATGATTAGTTTTTCAACTAATCATTTCCATACCCAAAATCATTTTCCTGTTAATTAAATATCAATACTAAAATGTGCCACTTTCTTAGCTTAATACTTTGTATGGCCAATAGTGCATATTAAAAAAATTAATTATTTTTTCATTGTGAAGTATTGATGTACCATAAACGAACATTTTTATAAGCTTAAATCTAGATATTGGTTAATGCATTTTCTATATTGTAATTTATCATATCATAGTTGAACAGTATAATTTCTTAAAACTCATGTTAATTCTTTTTACACACATTCAACTTTGGTCAGTTAAATTTTGATATATCTGATAAAGGTTAGGGTGCCCCTTTGGATCTCGCCAAGCTGTAATCGCAATTGATCGCCAAGCTGGGTAAAACTGATTCATATTCTGATTGCAACAGAGCAATTGATTGTTCTGTGCCATTAAAAATCACCAATAAAAGCGATAGCCAAACATAAATCGCCAAGTTTGCCAAGGGGCACCCTAAAGTACAGTTTTACCCTGATAAGGAATAATACACATTTGCATCTTCAAAAATATCATTATTAGTTAAGAACAAGATTTAATTGACTCCCTCTACTGACGTTACGGAAACTAAATGAATGCAAAATGCTGGTGACAAAAGTTATATAATCAAAGCAAAATATTCCAGAAGAATCCAGTTTGTGGTAAACAATGTGATATATTTCTACTTTAAATTGATTTGTCCGCAAAGACAGGATATCTCAGAATTCTCCTTTATGTTCAGAACTCAATAGTTTTCCCTGCATATGGTAAGTTTCCCAAATGATTATAAATAGATATATTTCTGTGTTATTTGTTATGTTATTCAGTACAATATATCAAATATATTTCTTTGATTTCATTAATAATTTTTATTTTAAGCAATATGATTTATTTGAATTTATAGAAAGTTATGCCCAAAAGATCTAAAATAATCAGACATAGTGAATTGTGTGAACTCAATAAAAAATTTATCAATCATGATCAGTTGTCATAATTACTATATATAATGAAACCTAATTAATTGAACTAGAGTTTACTTGGTTTTATCGTGAATCAAATGCTACAATATATTTCCTTTTATAAATACAATTATATATGATACATTAATTTAATTGCATTCATTCAAATATTTAACAAAATTTTCTCAATGAAGAAAAAAAGATGTTTTTGATAAATTAACATTAAACCTTGTATTTACGATCAAAAATATTAAACCTTTTTTTATCACTTAATATTTTGGTAATATATTGAAAAAATATCAAAAAATATAACTACATTTAGTGAATGTTTAAATATATTTATATATAAATATGTGTTTTGTGTACTCCGAAATGGTAACACAGGTATAATTTTGTCTGAATTTAATTTTTATCAAATATGCAAGGAATATTTTCATTTTATTATATTATTTACAATCAATAATTTATATTTTATTAAATTTAAATATAAATATAAAAATTAGAAAGTGTAGCGTTAAATTACAGGACATTTGACAATTCGCAATTAATATACTCTGATTTAATTGATTATCAATGGATAATCGTCATCAATAAGAAAATCGAGATAAATATGTATCTGAATTCATATCAATAACTTTTGAGTAAATGGAATTCCATGTGCTTCCTGCATGCTTATTGATATTTATCACTTAAAACATGCGAGCACTTAAGACATTGTTGATGGCATGACACGCGTGAATATCACAAACACTTTAGTTATTTACACAATTTGTCCAAAAAATAATGTATAGTCAAGGGAAATATTTAAGTAAAATGTGTTGCAACCTGTGATTATTAATGAAATGTATTCATTTCATATCGTAGGACAAGACCTGTACTGAATTATAAATTGTGCATCACTATATCATTGCTGCTTTTCTGTTATTAGTTCGTTCGTTGATGTAATTACTATTATGTTTGGAAATAAAGTGATTATAAAATGCATCTAATTACTTGTAGATTTGAAGCTCCGTTATCTAACTGCATGAACTGTTTTACGTGTGAATAGTAAAAACCGTTCACATGATAATTAAAAAATAGAAGTATTTGAACCAAAAGTCATTTTTCTGAAGTCAAATCGAACATATTAAGTCAAAAAGTAAAACACTAAATCTAATCCAATGTGTGAGTTTATGTTTAAGTTCTAAGTATGTGTGTGCCTGTAAATTTTTATAAACACATTTTATATTTAATGAAAACATTTTAATAAAATTTTCAAATAATTTATATATTTAATTACATTGTACATACAGTTTAGTAATAAAAAAAATTAGTAAAAAATTTTTCACAAAAAAAAATGCCAATTTTTATAAAAAAAATATCCAATAAGAATTATTTTCTTTCAAATCCATTTGATATTGGAATAGAATATGTAACTTTTAACTTTAAATTTTTTATATGTAACTTTTAACTTTTTTTTGTAACTTTTTTTTATACATCAATGTTAAAAAATTTAAATAACTATTTCAATCACTGTTTTTAAGCTCATGGTTCCAACTGCTTTATGAAGAATTACGAGGAATATTATTTTAATCGTATAATCATCAAACAGATTATAATAAGCATAACTTATGTATGAAAAAATTTATTAAAAAATTTACAAGTAATTTAAAAATAAATAAAAATAGACAATAAAAATTTAAATGCAACTGCCTATTTGGAATTAATGGCGATAAGAATTATTCATTCTTCTTAAATTAGGATTTCAAAATGAATAAAAAAATTTAGTTTCAATTTACAAAAAATAATAAGTAAATGTATTCAGAAACTATTTAACATTGAATAAATCACGTATCAAATAAAGAAATTTATAAATTATTTAAAACAATTGCTTTTATTTTGATGATTAAAATACGATTATTATTTTTTTCGAGACCTGTAAAATCCAACAAATTGATAAAAATTTCTGAATTATAAAAATAAATTTCAGATTACTTTTATTAAATTATATTGCAACAATTCGTTAATTTCAAAATACTTTAGCTTTCATTTATTTTTGTTAATTTTTTTAAAACAATTCCTTCCACAGTAAAAATCTCTCAAGCTTAATTTGTTAGTATCCGCAAAGTAATTAAAATTTCATTCCATCATTCTTTATCGCTCATTAAATTTTTTCTAAAATATATTCGAAGAAATTCTATTTTAGAAGTGATTAGATTTATTTTTTACTACTAGTAATTAGTATTTTAAATTGCTATGAAAACAACTTTTTAATTAAAATACACTCTATTTTTATTTATTTTTAAATATTTTTCTTTTGGGATGCTTATTAGTTTTAGTAGAATCTGAAATTAAAATGGAACTGATAAAATACTTTAATTTTTAGTTAAGCAAATTTATCTTTTATTTTATATTATTTATCTAAATTATTATAAAATTTAACATGGCAAGACCACTATATAAAATTTTTGGAGAAATCAAATCAAAATTTTATTTTACTTTTCTCCTTTGGTTTGTTTAATTTTTTGCATATTTTTTAATTAGATTTTTTAACAATAAATCCATATTGAGGAAATTTATTCCATTACTTGAACATTAATTTGTAAGGTATCATAACTATTTTCTTTACCCGAGACATTAAACTAATTTTCTATTTATAAATTAAAATGTAAAGATTTTTGGAAGAAATGACTACTGTTTTCAATATTATAAGTCAAATGAGTGCGAAAAAATAAAACTATTTTGATTAATTGAATTTTAAAAAATATAAAGGACTTGCAAATATTAGTAAATTTGATCATAGAGCTCAGAAACTGATAATATATATTTTTTCATCTATACAAATTAACGAAATCTATGTAAATTTATCTATTGTTTTTTTTTCCTTAAATTTTACAGATCCTTAATAAAAAGTGTACAAAAGTGGAACTGTAAATTTAATATCTTAATCAATTTATTTATGTACCCATTTCTTTTATCTAAAATTAGCTCTTGTACCTGTCTCTTAAAACCTGTTATTATTTTGAAAGAAATATAAATTTTAATATTTGAGATAATTAAATTTAAGTTAATTTTTCTCAAGGTAGCAATCTTAATCAGAATACTAAACCATAACTAATGGTTTTTATTATATATAAAATAAACTTTAAATATCTCAAGAAAAATGAAAAAAATATATGCTCATTTCATAAAACTTAATAATCTAAAGGAGAAAATCTTTTAATTCATTTGAAATTCATTGGATATATAAATTACGATTTAGTAACGCAATTCTTATTTCAAGGATTTCGATGTTCAAATTCATTTCAATAATTTGATTAATAAACTAATGTTATACAAATGTAATGTTATACAAATGTAATGAAATTAAATTTGCATTATTTTTAATGCTTATTTATATAATTTCAATACACTTATTTGCAATGAATATCATACATATTTGGTTAAAACTAATCATTTAAAAGCTATTAAACAATTCAAATTAATTTATTTCTGAAATCTTCTTGATTTTTCTTATTGCATTTTATAAATTCATTAAAAGATGCTTCTAAAATATATTATATTTCTCAAGGGACCATAAAATATTGTTTCAAAAGTGTAAATCTTTTATGTTTCTGAAAAGTTGTTTCTATTTGATTTTTATTAATTAAAATTATCGTTTTAGAAAATAAAACAAATGACTGCATAAATTAATTCAAACAAACAATAATTGAATATTGCTATCAATTACATTTTAATTGTGTAAATTGAAGATTAGGTCCTAGATGTAAGATTAGATTTAGATTAGTTGAAAGTTGAAAAAATCTGCTTCTATTTCAAATAATGAGAATTATATAATTGATAAAACTCTAAATGATGCTTACTAATATATTATATGGTATTGCTAAATTTTCGCAAAACAACAATCAAATTATTCAACATTCTATTCACACAAATATACACTCATATACGCATAAGTACACTTGAAAGATATACTCTATACATTTTATGATAAAAACAAATTTTTTAATCAAGAGATATGCTTGCTTCCTACCAAAGGAATATTTCACAGTGTTTAAAAACCGACCTCTGTTTCTTAAGATTTCAACAGAATATAAAACCAAAAGTTTAATTATAAGTTTTTAAAGTTTATAATACCTTATGTAAACTTGATATATTTTTTTTAAATAAAATAATCGTAAATCTTTCCTAACTCTGCCTTCAGGACCAATTTTTATTGCAATAGTTTCCCTATTGAGTTTTCCTGTATGATTTCTTAAATTATATAGTCATAATAATTATACATATAGTCAAAATAATTCGGGTTGAACATTGTGTATTAATAAGATGTATGCTTTACATCTTATTAACATACAATGCTTAATCTAAAAATAACAATTAAGGAATTATGAGATTTATGTAATCTCATAATTAACATCACTAAAAATAAAAACTTATTGAAACAATAATAAGTTATTTTTTCTATATAATTTCACTCTATGTGATGGATGGAGTATTTGGTTATAGATTCGATGTGGAATGTTTTGTTGACCATCGAATGATTATTATTTTACTATGTCATCATTACTAATTGCTTTATTTCTAAAAATTCAGTAAATGCAATTTTAAAATGTAAAAAAATATTGCTCAATTTATAAAAAACATTTTTTGAAAATGAATATATGTTTTCTTAAAACATGACAAAATTTATTTGTGCGGAGCAAAAAATATAAATAAGTAAAAAAAATAAAATAATAATAAAGTTATTAATTTAACTTAATCATGCTGCGTGTCTATTGATTATTGTTAATAACATACATGATAATAATAATCTGCATGAAAACTCAAGTTAAATTACTCAAAACATTTTTCTTTCAACAAAGCGAAATAATATCATTTGGTGTTTTCAATCAACATCACCTTAAATTGGAATATAGCTCTTTAAATGTGTTAATATAGATTAATAATTCAGTTCATCAGTTACAGTTCAACATTTTTGCTAGATTCAAAATCCATGAAAAATACCATTTTTATAAACATAGTAACATTTTTCTAGATTTTGTCTCTAATTAAGACGATACGATATGATTTAAATATTCTTAAAATGGAATCCTTCTTACAAGGTGTACCCTTTTATTTTATTAAGAACAATTTGAAACAGATAACTGTAACGAATATTGAAACAAATAAATTTATTTTTTTATTTATTTTAAATGAAATTCAAGTTAATAGGATTTTAAAACAATAAATAATATGAAATTAGTAAATTAGTTTTCTTGTGTACTGTACAAAAAGAGTATAGATATATTAAGATTATATTTATCAAACATTCTGTTGATTTATAACAATGAAATTTGTACTTTCTGTTGTTAGTAAAATTTTACACCATTTTTTTTAATAAGTAAATAATGATGAATCAAATGTTGTTTTATACTTTTCAAAATATGAAAAAACAAGTATAAACAATATTTTTATTTTAAATTAAAGCTTATTTTTTACCATCCTTTGTTTTGTCATTTAGATAAGATGTCTTTTTAGAAAAACATAAAATAATTTTGAAAGAAAATTATGTTTTAAAAAACTTTAGTGATAAACTTGCATTGCAGTTTCACTAATTTTAAAAGTAATTCAAACAGATAAATTATTAATTAGCTTCTACTTTGTATTCTAAATTTGTAAATAGGGTATAATGAAGTTCATTTACTTACTACAATCCGTGATTTATTTTCCTCTAAAATCCTTTACATAAACGATAACAGAAGGAAACAAGACGATAGAATTCACAGTGCATGAAAAGATTCGAAATTGTCCTTGTTGCAAATGTACAAATGAGGTCCTTTTGGGGACTTTCCGTGTTAGAAACAAACGTAATTAAATCAAGGAATTAAAAACCAGAACACACTGAATTGTGAATCCAAAATTATTAATGTTTTCCTGTTCCGATAAGAGAATCCAGTTTCCGATTCTGGTTCCAAAGTAATGAACTTCCCAACAGTTCATTGTCGACGAGGAATAATACACGTTTTCACTGCTTGGCTCCAAAGACACAGTCAACTAAACTTGAGAGATAAGAATGAAAGTTATGTGATTTATTAATTTTAGTTTCCCGTAAAGCAAAGCGGTTTATCTTGGAAAGGATTGTAATAGGAGGACATGAATTTCACCCTTTTGAAAACCAGTGTCTTATCAAATGAGCACATTCACGCAGAAATTATAAAGACATTAATCACACATTATTGTGAAGACATGAACAAGCTTACAATTAAATAATTTCATTTTAATGATCAATATTGAAATGAACTGTATATACATATATATGCATGGAATTTCAATATTAGCTGAACAATTGTATTTCTTGTTAGTATATTTTGTTTGGAAGAACTAAAAAGTCCCTGTTTCAAAACTGAATCAAAATAAAAATGGAATTATTTTATTGGTCTTGTTAATAAATTGTAAAACTATATACTAGTTTTCTATATTTCAAATACATTTTTACTCATTTCAAGCTTTCAAATAAGATTTTTATTTATGATTATTTTTTTAATCTTAATATTGACCTTTATATTTTATATGTGAAAGGTTTACTGCGTGATTTTAGAATATGATAAATTTATAAGTGTTTTTATTTCTTTGACTGATTATTTTATTCTTATTTAATCCATAATTTTAATAGTCTGTTATTTAAATTTTATTATTTTTTAATTATTGTTTATTTTTTTAATGTTTGTAATTTAGAAAATAAGATCCAGCAACAACTCACCAATGACATTTGTTAAAATTAAAATGATATTTAATATAAAAGATAACATCATGGCACACCAAATGATCATGTCACAAAATTAAGAAATTTATTGTTAGTCTATTGTTAATGAGTAAAGTTTTTATCATAATACGACAGTACATTTTTCCAAAAATATTTAGTTTCTTTAAAAATGGATACTAACAGCATTTTAATAATAATACCGTTGATGAGAATTCTATGTGCCATAATGTACTAATCTACAATGAATTTTCTTTTTGGTTTTTAGTTGAAAATTTCATTTTCTTTCACTGCCTAAATTTATCATTTCACTTATGTTTACTTATGTATAATTGTGTGTTATAAATTATCCCGTCATTCCAGTAAATTATATATATTTTTTTCTAATGGCTGGGCACTGAATGATTGACCCGCCATTCACAACAAGGCCGGAAACTGCCACTGATTTAGCGTACCCGATGTGCACCTTTGAACCACGTCAGGGAGGCGAGTAGCATTGCCCATGTCACAAACCCGTTTATAGGGCGAGCCACATTCATCCATCATCTCAGAAGAAGAAAGGACAACACAACGATGCACAGAGAGAGAGGGGGGGTAAGAGAAAGAAACATTCACATGTCCAAACAGGGATCAACAGACCAGAATTCAAAAACGCTAACCACTCAGCCATTGGGCGATATATATATATATATATATATAT
>JAPDSC010130844.1:0-13141 GCA_026290005.1 Latrodectus geometricus | reverse complement strand
TTCAATATTAGCTGAACAATTGTGTTTCTTGTTAGTATATTTTGTTTGGAAGAACTAAAAAGTTCCTGTTTGAAAACTGAATCAAAATGAAAATGGAATTATTTTATTGGTCTTGTTTTTAAATTGTAAAACTATATACTAGTTTTCTATATTTCAAATACATTTTTACTCGTTTCAAGCTTTCAAATAAGATTTTTATTTGTTGATTATTTTTTTATATTTTTTTATATTGACCTTTATATTTTATATGTGAGGGGTTTACTGCGTGGTTTTAGAATATGATAAATTTGTAAGTCTTTTTATTTCTCTGGCTGATTGTTATATATATATATATATATATATATATATATATATATATATTGAAGAAATAGTGAAGAAGTCGGATTCCATGCCACATGCCAATTTTCAGTTGAAGAAGTGGAGCAACAGTGCCAACCAGGTTGGTATTCGACAAAAAAAAAATTAACATAAGTTTATACAGATAAATGAAGTTTTTCATTGATATTTTCAAATAATAACACTCATAAAAATCATATAATTTTGGTTACACTTTTAAAAATATATTATTATTTATTTTCCAAAATTTATTAAAATAATCAGTCTTAAATCTTTTTATCGTATTAATTTATCAGGCATATTTCCTCCTGAATGGATATCGTGCTTATGTATTTATAAGTTTATCAGCAACAAATCTGAATTTATGAGTTTATTACTAACATTTCGATGCCTAAAATTAAATAATTGTTATTGTACTTGCCTTTATTTAATTTGGCGCATGACCTTTTTTGAACCTTGCGCCATAAAACCCAACCAACCAGCCTATATTTAATCGATTTGTCTTTCTGTTATTCACAAATTCTAGATTTTAGAAATATTTGAAAAAAATATTTCGTTTCTAACTGTAAATTACCATTCTTCACTTGAAACATTAAAAATTAAAAGACCTTTTTCAGCGTAAAGTTTATAAGAATATTACTATTTTTTCTTATTACTTTTCTTTAAAAGCAAAAAATTATCTGTTCGAATTTAAAAATGTTTTAAAGTAACTTAACTTGAACATAAAATTTCTTGCAGTGGAATATTAAAATAAAAGCATTATGAAATTGATAATAACTCTAAATATAATTTCTAACTCTGAAATTGTATTCGAAAAAAATGCAAATATTGACTGTAAACGTAGATTTAAATTTAAATTTTAAAGAGTAAGTGACAAAGATTGTGAAGAATAACGTAAAATAATCTTAACTTATTTTGAAATATTTCATACATTAACTATAAACGGGAAAAGTATGTTTTCCTGACAAACTATATTAGTACCAAAATGAACCAGAATATAGTTTAGCTCTAACTATATAAAAGGTACTAAATAAAATATTCTATTCATTTTATTGCAGTCAGGTTACATGAAGGAGCTGTCAAGCAAATAATTGCATTTGGAACTTCGGTAATTATTAGGAAGTTCAACAATCGAATATTGCCTATTGAATTTATTATTTCCTTAACATTTAAGATTTTCAAACTGTTTCGGATTATTTTGTATTGCCTATTTCGTTGTTGAGAAAACTAACAAATATATTAATGTTTTCTTTACAAAACTATTCTTAAAATGCATTAAATTTTGATTGTGATTTTTTAACAATAATATTATTATTATGCTCAAGTTCATTAAAATGAATTGTGTATGTTTATTATTAATATTATATGAATCACATGTATTTTTTCTTATACTTAAATTTTACTTACGTTAATTGAATTTTAATTTTAACAAATAAAAAACAGCTTTTTAAAAAATCTGGCTTGTTCAATTATTTTATTCTTGTTCGTTTTTCAGTTATATCGAAACATTTTATTTATAAGATTTAAAAAGCGAATTTAATTTCTAACAATTGAACAATGTCTAATTGTTATGATAAATAACTTCCATTATCAAAATTCCCCAATTTAACTTGTAGGCTACTTTTAATTGTAAATTTGGAATAAGTAAAAGAAAGAACCCTTTTTTATGTACTATTATTAAATTGATAAAATAGTTTCCAGAATTAGATGCAATAATTACTAATATGTGAGGCTAATCATACTATATTTCTAAGTAGAGAAATATTGCATCAAATATTTTAAAATTTTATCATATAGTGTTGAAATGAAATTGTTGTGAAAATTATAAAAACTATTATGTTTATTTTTAAAAAGGTTTGAAACAAAAATGTTTTTATAAAAAATGAATTTAAATTATCAAATTCATGTTTTCAAACTAAATAAATATAGAAATTTAATCCATCTTATACAATTTACTCTAATATAGATAATTTATTTCAAAGAATTTTTTAAGTCAAAATCAAAGGCATGTATTAACAAAGATAACTCATAAATATGCAATACAATTAGGATATTTATAAGCAGATAAATAATATATTTCTTTTATAAAATTAATATGTTTAAATGAACGCATTTTAAGTAATAATTATAAATACCGCTGTAAGTAAAATATTTTTAAAGGAATAAAAACCAAATTGATTTATTTTTTCCTCGTGTAACTATTATATAAAATTTTTATAATATAGTTCAATCAATTTAAGATTAAAATAGCTGTTAAAACTGTTGTTGTTCCAGGAATTATAGCTGTTAAAACTGTTTTTAATTCAGGAACTGCCCAGCAGAGCTAGACACAATCCCGATAAATCCGAAAATACCTAAAAAAAGAAGTTGGATTCATGTGAATAGAAATGAGCAGCTTCAATTGACCCAAAGGTCTAGGTCACCAGAGGGAGAAGACCTCAAGTCAGCCCAGAGTGCCTGTCTGCTTTAACTGGGCATAATGGAATGGTCTTCAAACCTTGGGTGACCCTACCAGGAGTTAACACCTGACCTATTACTGATCCCATTCCACCCTGGAACACTCCTTCACCACTATGAGAGAAAAGACAGGACTTAATGAAAGTTAAAACTGTTAGTTAGAAAATCACTACTAAGTATTAAAGAAATAATTACATCTCAGTAAAATTAAGTTAGTTACTTATTTCAAAGTTAGTTTCTTCATTAATTATACACATGGAAAAAAAACTATCAAACTAAGTGCAAAAGATTTTAGAATTGCTCTTTTAGCTGTACAAGTTAAAATTGCTTCATATATACAAAACAATATGCTGAAATAGTGCATTTTTTTTATCTGACAATTATCATATGAAAAACTTATTTTATATTTGATAAACATAATTGAATATTTCGTGATTAAGCTTTTGTATGTAATTTAGTTGATTATTTTTAAACAAATAGATATTTCTTTTCATATGTAGAATATGAAAAGCGGAATTACAATTTTAATTTACAGTTAAAGGAAAAGTGCACTTCTGCTTTTGAATTTTTTATAGACGAGTCACATAAATTCTATACATTTTAAATGAAAGCAAAAAATATACTCAGATAAATATTGAAACTATAAAATTTCCTTTTGTACAGATTTTAAAGAAAGATATAATTTAATACTTGAAGATAAAAATTTCATATTTCTAAACATACAGGTAATTATCAAAATTCTGAAAACACCTGCAAATGAATCTGACATTTTTAATGAAGTTTTGAAAGCATTGAAACATAATTATAGCTACCAGTTTTTGTTATAAATTTAAATTCATATATTCGGATATTATCTTGTGACCTTATTGAAGTATTATTGTATGTCTTGAATATTTTTTATTGTATGTCTTGAATATTTTTTCCGGAAGCGTGAAATGTCAGATTTCTAAGATTCTCAAAAGAAAAATTGTTGAGGTTCGTCCAACCGGAACAAAAGTGCCCGAAACATCGCAAGCTTTAGCTTTTCTAATGGAATGATGCCAAATGTCATGGCAGCAAACATATAACGCTGCAAATCAATCTTGGCAAAGAAAAGCATTGGAAGGAAAGAGATGTTCAATGTAAGACACTGAAGAGTATTGAAGGGGATTGTAATGTCTGAAAAGTGAAGTTTAGCAAAATTGACCTTAGAGCTCAATCACCTGGATTTTCCAGTATTTATAATTACAGTTAAAAGACACCTTTACAAGTAGAAAGTTTACGGCGCAAAACAAAAACTCCTAGTCATTTATAACAAATGTGTTAATGCTCAATGGCGAAGTCTATAGTGGGGTCGCAGTCACAGCAACTGCTCGATTGATAGGTGAAAGAAATTAATATAGTCTAACGAATCATCTTTCACATTTTCTTTACAACAGGATGGGCAAACTGAAAAAGTATGATCCCTAATTGTCTCCTTACGCTTGTCAACCATGGTGGTCAATCTGTCATGATATAGGTAGCAGTGTGTGATTTTCAACTGAACCATCGTAATCCTGAAGTGAAAGATAACTGAGGAGAATTATGCAGTAATGCCAGCTGACTTGTGACTTTGATTTATACAGAAAAAAAAACTGAAAGATTAAAGACATTTTTAAATCTTCTTTATAAAAGTAATCTATTTAACTCATTACAATATGTTTTTTCACAAAATAATTAAGTTGTCTTAAAATAAATGTTATTACAAAACAAAGCGCAAAATATATGTTTCCTAGAGTTAGCAGATAATGGTTTTTCTCTTTTTACTTCAATTTAACAATTCACAGGTTTCGATTACTATCTATAGAAAGATAATCTAAAATATACTTTTATAAGTATATGCTTTCCCAAATAGCATTCATATAAAATAAATGAGAATTATAAATTCACAAAGAATTTAATTAATATGTGCAAAGAATCAATAATTGTTTTACTAAATTTTTTTAATTTAAATTTTAGGTTTGTATTTTTATAGTCTAAAAACATGCAAAATAAAATATTAAATAGCTGCTGATTAAACAATAATATTTAAAACAAAATATTTTTAAAAATTTTCTTGAAAAAGTAAAGATTGTTTCCAAGCTCCGGCTATTAGGATTTTCATTTTTCAGTAATACAAGGGAAGGAAATGACTGTATATTTATGAAATGTGAACCTGGTGGGTCCCGTTTCATAAATATACAGTCATTTCCTTATATGAGAATTCCTTATACAGTCATATCCTTCATAAGAGGACACTGCGACCTAAACTTATTTTATGTGCCTTAGATGCCATCATTGAATTTGACAGATCTTTGCTTAGGTTGGGATTCAAACTCACTATCTTACGATAACGAGAACTAATTAGGCTATCACAGCCAAATTAAAATAAATAATTAGTTATAAATGGTATTCTTTTAAAGTAATTTTCTTTAGAAAATCTAAAATGAAATTTCAAATTTCAGATACAGCATTTCTGCACTAAAATTAATGTCATTCAAAATTAGATATTGTTTTTACTGACCTTTACTTTACAGCACTTGCTTATAAATATTTATTATCTAGCTGTTGTAAGTAGCTCATATACACTGATGTGTGAATCAAATTAATTAAAATTTATCTAACATTTATATGACATTAACAATAACTGTTTGAGCAGTTACAGTATTTTCCAAATTCAATATTTCAACCTCCTGATTTTGTCTAAACTGATGCTTGGTTCGTAATAAACAAGCTTATTATTTCACTAATGAACATATGCTTAAATTATGAGCTAAGCAATATGAAACATTTTAAAAGATTTTAAATTAGAAAAAATCAATTTAACTTCAGCACTTTCAAACTTTATTTTTTCCAATAATTTCTTTAAAATATGAAATTTAATAATATTATTTAGAAACTACATATCAATTTTGAACAATGCTTTCTTAAAAAATGTTGCAAGATATCAAATTATGTTAGATTAGAATCAATCTTTTGTCAGACTTAAATACTGGCATACACTGATCGGTAAGAGCTTGTCAATGTGATTGAATTACAAATATCAGATTAACATCTGTTAATTATCAATTCACTAACAGTCAGAATTGTGTACATATCAACCGATTTCTTTAAGCAGTTTTGATTGAATTTTTAAAAATTATTCATATTTACAGGAAAATGATGTGCACTTTGGATTGAAATGGTAATTATTGACACATGTTAGAATAGAGCACATCTTTTCCATATATAGCCACAGGTGTAAAAACCTACATGCGTTTAATTATTTTATGACTTCAGTGGCTTTATTATTTAATAAACAATCATTTTATGTTTTAATATAGATTTATATTGGATATGTAAATCTATATTAAAACATAAAATGATTGTTTATTAAATAATAAAGCCACTGAAGTCATAAAACAATTAAACGCATGTAGGTTTTTACACCTGTGGCTATATATGGAAAAGATGTGCTCTATTCTGAATGTAAATAAATCATTGGCATTTTACTATATATATTTGATATAAATTAGAGCAAAAAATTATTATTTATTTACAATATAAATGTAATTTTAATACTTATGTATTTGCTATAAATAAGAAAAGAATTATTTAAGGTGAAAATCAATGAAGTGTTTTAGATAACTATGTTCCCACAAATGTACAAATCAAATGTAATGATGTTAATTAATTCATTTATATATAAATAGTTTTAAATAGATACATGTAAGAAAGTTGGAAAGAAAGTTTTCAAATGAACATTACATACATTTTTTGATTAGTAATATCAATATTGAAAAAATCATACATATTTTAAACATCATTTTTTAAGAAAATGCACTTATTTATTTTTTTAAAAAAAAGACCAATTTTTCGGTGAGAAACGCTAGAGTCACCAACTTGATTATTAAAACATCTATTGAAAGCATAATTGCTGATGGAGCTGTTGTCTGGGGTGACAATCACAGAATAAGAAATAAATTAAGGGACAATAACCAGAAAAAATTTTCTTTATAGTATTACAGTATCATTCGGGACTACGAAAACGAGAATTCTACCATGACATCTCATTATTCATGTTGAAGGTACATTTGTTTACCGCACAAGAAAAGGCCATAATAATGGAAATCTAATTGAAAATGATTTTTCAAAATCACCACACTTCAAGGAATTTTGATGAAAACATTCATCATAATGAAAACAATGACTTCGCTACCAACATCCCTCAACAATATCCACTAAGAAAATTATAAACTGAAAAATAGCATTGGGGCTGTCTATAAATAGCAAAAATAACAATCATCCAAAAGTGGCAATGCAAATTAGAAAATGATAACCCTTTCCTATAAGGAAGAACTCACAGTCATCAAACATGTGGTATTATGGTCCTTTAGTATAGACAGAAACACAGTTATTTAGACGGATAGTCAAACTAATTTCAATCCCTTAGGAATCTCAAAATCAGAAGTCCAATTCTGATTTTGAGTCATGCAAGTTCTTCAAAGTAACAGGAAAATCCTTCTATCTTGCTTTAAAAGTCACAATTGTCTATGTGACTAAGTAAAAGCCCTGTTTGTGTTTTCAAGCATATTTTCTTATAATTTTATGATATTCTTACAACATATTTAAGACTTGGGTAACCCTTCTGTAGTTTATTATCACATCTTCTACTATAAACCACAGAAGTTATAAGCAGATTTAATATATAAAATTAAGATTTTATGATTATATTGAAACTTACTCACATGTGAGATTTTTTTTATCCTTTTATTTATTTATTCATTATGCTGCATACAAAAAAATATCTAATGTGTGTTCTGCTTTTATTACTTTAATGTTTCTTTTCATAAATAGACAAGGTCACTTGAATCCACCCCAGATCACATCTTCGACTGTCAAGCTCCTTTATAGCCACTTTACTAAAATAACTTAAAGCAAGAAAATAAATTCCTGAACTTTTATCTGAGGCACATGTGAAATCAAATTGAATCAGAAAATGTCAATTTACCAAATGCTCTCCTGTGATTAGTACAATAACAGCACAACATACCACATTTTTGTTTGAATATATGAATTTCCTGTATGAATAAAAATATGAAAAGTGAATAGCATTTAAAAGAGCTAAATTTACACTACGGCGTTTATCACACACGAAGATGAGACCTTAAATTCTTTAATAGATGACAGTTTGAATCTTGATCATTCTTTAATATATTTTGTGAAATTTAATCTTTTATTTAACTTTAAACTTTATATAAATTTAGGAGAAAATGAATTTCTTTTTTAAATTACTATTATTTATTACATTTCTAATAAAATTTCATTCCATGGATATATACCTCATTCTAATAAAATAGTTGGTAATTTTCTTAATGATTTTTTCATTATATAATTTATGAATGACTCAATTTATTTTAAATTATACTGAGTAAATCATATAATTTTCTCAACTATACCTTGTTATTAATAGCTAATTTTTTAACAATTGTAAATATACATTTTTTCTGCTGTTATAGAAAATCAATTTTTTAAAACTCATCAAGTAGGAAATACAGAAATTATGTATTAATAACTAATATATAAACAAGTAAAGTAATTATGCTTACAAATAAATATTATATTTATTTTATATAATTCAAAAACGATAGAGAGTGATGCGGCCAAAGATAATGGAAAAAGAAATGAATAATTATTATGAATATTATTCACCTATTTAGATGAGAGACAAAGAAAATTATATAGCATACACAAATGATTCAGATGCCAATCTTTATTTATGAAAGAAAATTAGGAAATGAAATATGATAATTATATTTTTCTGATTATATAAATAATAAAAAAATTCCTGATGATTTGTGAGCCTATTATATTTTGTGGAAAAACAATCAAACGGTATTTTCAGATATTACAAAAAATGTGCACTTTTAATGCAGCATTAAAACTGAATTTAAAATTAAGCTAAGTTATGGGAGAACTTTCTTTTCAGTATATTGCAAGATAATATTTATAGTAAGTTAATTTAATCTTATTTTTTACAGAAGTTATTATAATGTTATTATAAGCATTATTATCATAGAGGTTAAAAAGGAAAGGATTAAAGAAAAGAATTTAAAATTAGAGATGAATTAAAGAAACATAACAACACCTAGAGAAATATATCTTCCAAATATCATTTATGGTTAGAAATATCCTTTCAGCAATTACATTTGTGATAAAAAAAAAAGTGTCTTTTAAAACATTTGTCATGCTAAAATCTGATTTCTTCAAAACTTATATTTTTGATATTTATCAAAAGGATTGGATATTTATATTAATATTGTGTTTAATAATGTTTGTATAATTTTTGTTAAAATAATTTTACATTTTAACTTTTGTTGAAAAATTTGTTTTAAAATATAGTTTATAAATATTATTGTTAAAGTATCATAATAAATAGATTCTAAGATATAAAGATAAATGAAAATTTCCTGTTACATATTTAATTTTATGTAATTAAAATTTTTTAGAAATATTCTAATTCTCTAATTATAATCTTTTTTAAACTAATGAGATTATTTTTCATTAGAAAAACATTTTTTTTCAATATTTCTAATGCAAATGTTTGAAGGAATATTATTTTGGAAGAAAAGTTATAAAGAAAAATGCAAAATTGCATAACAAACACGTGTGCATGAAATATAATTTTTTTACTGTAATTGTCAGTTTCCTTATAATAACACTAAAAAGGAAAATTTACATTTTATTCACATGAATAATAATTTGTAAGCCTCTGATCATGCATAGTGTTCAGTGTGCCTGGCTGTGGATGACGATGTCCTGGGTTTGATTCCCTATTAGGGCGTTTCTTTCTTCTCACCTGCCTTTGTTCTTTCCTTATAGAAATGGGTTGTGAATAGTTACCTGTTCTATAAACGGGTACCTATGGCAAGTTGTACAAGATTGTCGTACTAGACACCAAATTACGTTTCAGTTGGAAAAATAGAACAGTGAACCCCATATTGACAGCCTAACTGGCACAAGACAACAATGAGTTTTTAATATTTTTGCAAAATATTCATCCTTTTCGATAAAAGAAAAAATTTTCTATCTATTTTATTTATTATCAACATTTGCCTTAAGGAAAATGAAAACTTTATATTAAGAAATAAAATAAAGAGAAAGGAAAAATTATTTTCACATTCAACAGTTAATGGTTAATGTTATGATCTGCCTATAAAAGTTATATTTCACATTATTTAATAATATTGAAATTATGTAATGATTTTTAATATTTGAAATTGAAGTTAAACAATATGATCTTTAATCACTGAAGTTCAACATCTTTTGAGTTAAACATCTTTGAAATTCTCATTAACAGATTCGTCCATGCCTGAACGGCAATTTGAACCAGAGATCAACATAATAGGAGTCAGGAACGCTAATCAATCAGCCATCGATCGGCTCAGAATAATAATCTTATACTAGTTCTAAAAAAGATCATTTATTCGTAGTACATTGAAACTATAAATAATTTAAAAATAAGATCAGTTCTATTCTTAATAATCCATAGACAAACTTGTATTCTATTAGTCATATAAGTCAACTTTTAGCAGAAGAATATAACTACAAATATGAGTATAGTATTTGATGCAATTTCCAATCACAACTCAAAGAGCTTATTTTTTAATACTATGCCTTGTTGAAGTCTATAAAAGAATCTTAATATTTATTATTTATAAACAATAATGATGTCTTAATATTATTATAAAACATAATTAAAATCTTTATATTATAAAGATTTCAATAATTAAAAGATACTTTCTATTAAACATATTTAATATTTCCTAAAATTAGAAGATAGTACTGTCTCCTAAATTATATAAAAGAAAAAAAATTTATTTTTTACACAAAACTAAAAACTTAGCTTAATTAAATCAACTGAAAAAACTTTTGATAGCAAAATTGCAAAATATGTTTCGTATGTTACAAACCATTCAAAATAAAGTTAAAAATACTAAAATATCTTAAAATATTCCATTTGAGTTAATAACTCGAAATGCAATTAGTGAAAATTAATAACTAAATGAATATTTTAGAAAAAAAATATTTCATTCTCTAATATTTTAAAACCAATTTTTCTGTAATTCTCCGATGATACACTTTATCAATACTTTATTACTTTTACTTAAATAATAATGAAATGTCAAATCCAGCTGCTGTGAATATTACATGCTAACAGAAAATACCATAATATCATTTTTAATATTCTTATTAAATTAATAAAACTCTCAAACTAAAATTAAGCGTTAAAATTGAAAATTTCGTAGTATAAAAAGAATATTCAATACCATGAAATCAAATCCAGGTTTTTATGAGAATATTTAGTTTAAGTGAATGAATAATATTTTTAAAATGATCGTAGGTTTAATAATCTCTATTTTATTAGCGATTAATTTTACTAATAAACTTGTTTTAAAAATTGCATTCAAAGGAAATTTTG
Organism: Latrodectus geometricus; assembly: GCA_026290005.1. Lineage (NCBI taxonomy): Eukaryota > Metazoa > Arthropoda > Arachnida > Araneae > Theridiidae > Latrodectus > Latrodectus geometricus. The sequence goes on along the minus strand of JAPDSC010130844.1, from coordinate 1,890 downwards.
TTTCAAATATTCCAAGCAAATATGAGATGTATAAATTCTTTGAGTTTAAAATATAAAAAGAGAAAAGTTCTTTATGTCAGATAAATTAATATTACTCTACTGTTTGGGTGTGTGTGTGTATTTATGCATCGTTCAAAAACAGCAAAAATAGTATTTTCCTTACAAAAGTTAAAAGTTTAATGAAAAACCTATTTAACTATTAACTTTTGTAATATTACATTTTTTTCATTCAGATGATTTTGAAAAAAGAGCAAATGCAGTGAAAAAGTGCTTATTAATATGTAAATTAATGTTAGTATTCCAACAGAAAAAATAATGATACTACTTCGTGAAGTGCGGGGTATGGTTTGGTTTTTTTGTCTCTCAAACGGTCATTTTTGGCTCACGAAGTGTAATTAATCAGTTTAAAATGGATTCCGAACCACTACAAACATCCAAGCCCATAGTGGGATTTAAACCCACGAACTGCAGAATTGAGGGCAAAAATTAGGTATAGCGTAATATATGGGATTATAAAATAAATTGAAATTAAGACGACAATTTTATTCATAACCAAAAGAAGTTATATGCATGCTTTTCCACTACGTTTTTAAAGCAGCATGCATGAATAATATTCTAATGTGTTTTTAAGGAAGCATACTTATATCCTGTAGTTATTGTTATCGTAATTAACGACATCTGGTGTAGCCGAATCCGCCGATTTGGGACTAGTCAAATAAAGTCAGAAAGAGCGTCTTCTTTTTTTGAACAGAATGCCTCAACAACGAGGGTGGAAGTACGACTTTAGCTTATAGATGGCAGCACTATCTGTGTCCTTCAATTTAGAGGTAGGAAACCAGAGAAGACCCAATGCCTGGCTCCTATCACCCTCAGAAGTAATAATTTGGAAAAGGAAAACACACACACATTGGGACTACGATTTATTTTTAGTGCCACTGTCACCATTAATGAACTAGACGGATCTTTGGTTACTTCAGGATTCGAACTCGCTATTTTCGGATGATGAGAACGACACCAGGCCACAGCGAACTCAACACACATATATCCTTAAAATACCCAACAATTTAATGCTATCATTGCAACGTATTAACTTTAATTAACTTTACAAAGTAAGCATAAAATAGTTTTATAATATAAATTATGAAGCATTCTTAGCAATAAATCATTAAATAGTTTCTTTAAAGGAAGAAAATTCTAAATAATATAATTTCTACTGGTATGAAATACAGAACTCTCTCACTTAAAATTAAGCAAACAAAGGTAATACTGCGCATTCCAAAACATTTCGGATAAATGTTTAATCCTCCAAACATTTAACATAATATCTCATTGTACAATCTAATAGTAGAAAAAATGGTGTAAATATATCAATTAAAAGTCCACTATAAACTGAAGCAAAATGCTTAAAGTTCTTCTTCATAAAATAAAGAAAAGAATTCATTGTTGCAAAATTAAATATCAAGTGAAATATGTATATAATAATTAGCTTATTTTAAGTGTTCATATAATATCATTTTAGAAATTTTTCTTTCAGTATCTTAAATTTGTTAGCAAATAAAAATTAATTTCAAAAGATTATAATTAATTATATGGTCCAAAAAGTTCAAATATTTTGAATACCCAAGAAAGAAATATAATGGAACAAGATAGGAATACTTAATTAAAAATATTTGGTTTTAAATAAAAGCATATATTTAATAATTAATTTTTTCATTTTAATAAATAAGATTTTAATTATATTTCACAGGATTTAATATATTAAGTTATACCCTACCCTATTTCGTTATTTTCTTCCTCTTTTTGCATTCAATTATTTTGTAAAAGAAGCAAGCGTAATTATTGTTTATATGAATGAAAATACCATGCAAGTAAACTAGAGTTACTCAATAT
>JAPDSC010130843.1:941153-952295 GCA_026290005.1 Latrodectus geometricus | reverse complement strand
ACGCGAATAAAAATATTCAACTCTATAGATAGATGTTGCTTTATAAAAGATGTCTGGCGACACAGTGTAAAGTCAACTTTTCATCTGCGGGGAAAAAAATGGGGAACTTACATCATTAGTCCCTACAGAAAAGAAGTAAAAAAGTACCCCCATTCCCACGACGAGGAGAAGATCCTCCTGCAAGTGTTATGATAAGCGACTTCTGAAAAACATATGGAAATAATTACCTTATCGTACGTAGTATTTTCTTAGCTTGCTACCTACGGAGTTTTGCCTTTTTTTTATTAATAAAAATCACATTTTTTCTATTCCACTCGTTTTACCCTAATGTATCATTTCATAATGCCGTTTCCATGAAAACTTTCAGTCAGGACATTTTTTTTAATTAATTGTTAAGCATATTTATAACCTTTTCAGTTAAAAGATGATGACATTTAGCTGGTTTCAAAATTTAGAACTTCTAACCTTCTCTGAATATATTATTTATTTTACCTTCTAATAAATATAACTCATATTGTGGAATCCAAAACTGTAATATATGTTTCATCCAATTATAAAATTTTTATCAATATATAAAAAAGTACACACTTTTCTTAGTAATATATATTCTTAATGTGGTCAAAGATGGATATTCATTGTTAGTGAAATTGTCTGTCAAAATGAATAGTTAGGAGTACTTGAAAAAGTGTGTGTGTGTGTGTACAGGGTTTCTTTCAGTTAATTATTAGCAAATTATATGTTTAAATTCTTTGCATTTTTATGCTATTAACATGCGGATTAAGCAAATATTTAGATTTAAATTCTGAATTTTAATCCAAAATTTTTAATTTCTAGAAACGTTTTCCATTAATTTTTTTTTAACTACCATTTGTCTGAAAAATATTTTATAATTCCTTAAATTTTTTATTTATGTGTTCATTGTAAACAAAACAAAAATACAGCATAGGAATTTTATTATAACTATTTTCGCTGAAGGATTATTATAACTATTAGAAATATTATAGGAGTGCTTACAAAGTGCTTATGGGAAACTAATTTGTTGCCGCATTTTACTGAAGTTTCTTTTACATAGTATATACGAAGGAACAATAGTGAAATGTATTTAATATACTAAATATAAGTATTAATATACTAAATATATACTAAATTTTTAAAAAAAACTCACTAACTGATATTTTAAAATAAGCATTTTAGAAAAATGTGGGATATTTTTGGAAGAAAAATATTTCGTCAGATATCTTCCTTTACATCTTATATGATAAGCAGACACGATTAAAATTTTTTAAAAACAACAGTAGTTCAAATAAGATATTTTTTATTTCCCTTATATTAATTTACAAATACAAAATATAAAATTAATTTTAATGATTAAGAAATTTGTTTACTTTGCAAGAAGCTTTTCTAAAGCAATTATTCATAAAATTAAAACTATTAGTATTTTTGATCAAAAATACAATCGATAGTTGGTTTCGATGAATCATGAAAATTCTTGGAAAGGAGCAATTACTAATTGAAATTGTCGAAAATTTAAACATGGTAGATGAATATTTTTCTATATTCTACATTAATAAAAACACCAACACAATTTATTAATCCCCAAATAATGATTTATAGATACTTAATTCTGCAAATCTCAGAATTAGGAGTATATAAAAATGCTTTCTCTCTAATAATTGTTCAAAATTTATTTAGTAGCAATTTTTTGGGATTTTGTAGTTGCTTGTAATATTCATGAGAATACATTCAACAAATACTTGTGGAATTTTTATTAGAAATATTGTAATGTTATATTGCTATACTGTTATATTGCTTTTTTAATCGACAAACACTTAAAATCTTGGAAAATATTCAAAGAACTGAAACCTAATTCTCTGACATTTTTTCTTTTGCTTAATATTAAATTTTATAATCTTTAAGTTTAAAAATACTAAATAATATATTTCAATCATTTTGGAATCAAATGTATTTACTATAAAAGTCATTTATAAACTCCTATTGTATCATTTAAATGACATTTGAGAATTTAATATTCTAATTTATCATCATCACAATTATGAATTATTTATTGAATGTAGTCTTTCAACATGGCATAGTGGCTTCGTGTTTCAAAATCAAAGGTCAGAGGTTTGATCCTCGGGCTGGGCAAAGTCGAGTCAGCCTTTCATCACTTCAGTAAGATGATAAATCAGAGTACCAAGCATACTTGAAAACTAAACGCTGGGAGTTTCGACTTAGGCTGACCACTTAACTGGGACATAGGTTTTACACCCTAGGGCCCTCTGTCATGAAAATAGATTTGTAGGCCTCTTTCCCCCCATATAGGCTGTAGTACCACTGAGACCACTAAGTTATGTTTTTTAATATTTCTGGCTATTAGATCATATGTCCTCGTATAACTCAATGCTTCAACAGAAAATCCTAAAATTTGTTAATTAATCATCGTTTACATTTCCTCAAAATTCTAGAGACCGAATCTTGAACATTTTTTTTAATCTATTCTTGTAATGATATTCTCTTCTAAAAATAAAACTGATTTATGATAAAATAAATAATAAAATTTTATTTTAAAATTTTATATTTCTATTATTTTTTAATGAATTTTCATATATTATATTTTGAAAATTATGTTGGAATACAATTATTTTTTTTACTTAATTTTTCGTTTGAATTAAAAGTTTTAGTAGTAAATAAGTGTTCTCTCTAAATTCTTATCATCCCTACTCAAATGATTCGAGAAGTTTTGGGATTTAGGTACAGACCCCTGGAAATGTAGAACGAACTTAAGAAATAAATCAAAATTTACATCATCTGTCGTTAAAAGTACTAATTTTTTATACTTTAGGTATTTCAATGGACTTTAGTAAATTAAATAAAGCCTTTCTGTACTGTATATTCTATATGTTTGATACAATTCTGTTGATATAATTAATTTAATTTTCAGTAATTTAAGCAAAACATTCAATATATAAAGATAAGCTCTCTTGGTCTTTGATTTTATTTATAAATATGAAATTTTTTAACATTGATGTTATCATAAGTCAATAAATTTAAGTATTATATTTATAGACTTAGGTATAACTCAAGCAGTACTTTGCTCATACACTATAATGTGATGAATGACAAAACTAAATATGTAAAATTTACTAAAAATAGTTTCTTTCTAAAATAGTATAATTTCAAAGATGTATTTAACAGTTATAGTTTTTCCTCTCTGAGAAAAAAGAATTTTCTTAAAGTACTTCTACCATTATTGGATTACTTTTTTAAGAACTTATGCAGAATGCGATTTCACACGAAAGGTTTATTCAAATAAAACAAGTCCATTCCTTTTGCTTTTTAATTAAACTTTTTTTCACTAAATATTTATTAAAAAAAGCTTAATAAAAGCCTGATCAAATAAGTAAAGATTAATCTTTACTTATGAGATCAGATTTTTTTCAAGAGATTAAAATCATTCCCTCGTTATTGTGATACCATTTTTAATTTGCGCTTTCTTTCTCTGTCTTGTAGAAAATTCGCTCTTTTTTATAAATCCTTAAATCCTTAGCCCACAATTTTAGCTACATTTAGAAAAATTATTTGACAAACAATAGCAACACGCGCAGTTGTTTATGGCGTAAAAAATGATATGATATTTTGATTAATACCAATGCATTTTAATTTTCCTATTTAAAATCAAATTGTTTTTATCATTTCACGTTTTGTAAAGTTTTTAATTAGAGAATTTATAGTTTTAATTAAATAAACCATTATTATATTTAATGATTTCTTTAAAAGTAATATCAAATTTTAATTTTTAAATTTAAATATGAAACAGGATCGAGAGTTCATAAAGAGGAAGACAAGGCTGTATTTTGCAGACAAGATAATATTTTACCTGAAAAATATCAACCGAATAGATACAGAGAGCAAATAAACAGAATGAAATATTTTGTTGCATTTTGTCTACTTAATTGTTTAATTTTTAATTAGCAAAATATGTTAAAATTTAAGGAATAAGAAAATAAAAAAAAAAGTTTAATATATTTAAAACTCTTAAATCAGTTACAAGATTTTTTAAAATGAATCTTATTTTTAAATAAAACTGTGGAATTTTCTTGTTTCAAATGGATTTAAAAATAAACAAAATGCATTTCTGTTATTAGTGGATATTTTTATTTCTTAAAAATTTTTACTACTTTTTTCTATCTTCAAAGTGACTCATACCCATAACATACCTATCCCAAAATTCTATTCATTATTCTATTCCAAAATTCTATTCATTATTGCAAATTATTTTTTATTTCATTTTATAGTTTTGTATTATATCATTATTATAATTTTAGAAAAGAAGTGACCACAAATGTACATGATTTTAAAACTTGTTGAATTAAATGTATTTTATATTCTTTTTTGTTGGACTTTTCTCTCACATTAATACGTTATTCATTTCTAATACTTTCATAAGCGTTGCGGTTTCGTTAGAGATTGGATTGACACACAAATTTATGTTATTTACTAAACTATTAAATATATGACAAAGGACTTAAATTTATACATTCTAACTTAACAATAATATTTTGAATAAATAAAAAACTAGGAAATAAGAAAAGAAATTGTTACAATATATACAAAGAAACATCATCAGAACTACTGCTTAATACATCTTTGATGCAGAGGAGAGTAAAACAGTGATACATTTGTTAAAAAACGAACTGCTTTTCCTTTACTTGCAATAGTAAACAAGGATTTACTTTAATACAATTTAAATAAAGAATATTTTAAGCTTAATATATCTTTGATACAGAGGAAAATAAAACAGTGATACGTTTGTTGAAGAACGAACTGTTTTTCTTACTTGCAATAATAAACAAGGATTTACTTTAATACAATTTAAATGAAGGACATTTTAAGCTTAATGTATATTTGATAAAGAGGAAAGTAAAGCTGTGATACATTTGTTGAAGAACGAACTGTTTTTCTTATTTGCATTAGTAAACAAGTATTTACTTTAATACAATTTTTTTCAAATTAAATAAAGAATATTTCAAGCTTAATATATCTTTGATACAGAAGAAAGCAAAACAGTGATACATTTAATGAAGAACGAACTGTTTTTCTTACTTGCATTAGTAAACAAGTATTTACTTCAATACAATTTTTCAAATTAAATAAAGAAGAAACAAAACTTGCTTTAGAGATTCTATTACAGTAGCTAAAAATTTTTTTTTCTTGATAAAATCTAGTATATTTTTCGTGGTACGTATCCTCGACAACTGTTTCAACTCAAGGGATTTTATACTGTTTCAGTCTTAAATTCATTCCTTTTTTTTATTCTTCGTGTTATTCTGATAAACAGATATGTTTACGCATGCGAGCACAGTGATTTTACTTATATAAACCGGAAGTGATATTCTTTTACAATCAGAATCAAGAATCTACTTTTGGCATTTGTCAACTTCTCGTTTCGATGTGGAAGGGAGTAAAAATAATCTTAATCTGCTTTGCAAGACGTGGAAGGAAAAGAAATATGGACTCTGGAGGACTGGTGGATATTCTGGAAGATAGCCCCCTAGATAACGATGCGGTACAATCTCCACGTTAAAAATGCCATCTACTGCTTGGTGTATCAAGAAGCTCATCCTCAAGCTGGAGATAAGCATCATATTTTAGTTCTTGAAACTAACACCAGAAGCTGCTGAAAAACCTCTTTGTCTTTTTCACTCTCCTCCTCACTTCATTCCTTCAAGTGCTGCTTCAGTTACTTTAAGGAAAAAGTCTCATTCTGCGCTTACAGGTTTAAGGTCAAAAGATTTATGGCATTGATTTTGGCTGTCGTGTTTTAAAACAATGCAATTCTGTGAAAGGCGCAAGAAAAATCTAAGAGTGATTTCTTATGTTGAAACAAAATCTTAACTTTTTGCCTGCCCGTGGGTGTGAAGTGAAGAAGTTGAATTGTTTAAGCAGTACTAGAGATACTCGATCCTTTTTTTCAAGTATATCTATTGATAAATATTCTAAAAACACCAAAACTATCCCTTTTTATCACTGATATATGGATTCTTAAATCAGTTACGTAGCAAGTAGAATTTATATTAATTATATGCAGATTATAATATTGTTTGCATAATATAGTAATTAATAAATCATTGTATTTCATGACGATTGATTTAAATTACAATATGATAGGTATGATAACATCATGCTACCATATTAATTGGTGGAGCATTAATGCCAGTATATGTATATTTAGCCATATATGTATATGTATGCCAATATATGTATACCTGTATATGTACATGTAGAAGTATATGTAGCCATTGGAAAATAAACTGCAGTTCTGGTAAATGTTTTGAGAACATCAAGAAGAGATTTATATTCATCAAAACAAAAACTACATAAGCTTTCGAGAGCATTAACAATAAGAATGAAGTAATAATCGTGAATTCATAACTTATTCATACATATTATTTATCGTTATAAAAGATAAGATAAATTTAATGAAAAATGTAATTTGATGTTAACTATATCATTTTTAATTTTGAATAAATGGTTTGTTATTCAACTTCATTGTAACCAAATTAATAATTATTCACATTTTTTAGTTAAATATTCTCAATTTTTCCAATTTTTCATAGTCATTATAAAATTCTCATAAATATATCTTGGGTATACAAATTGAAGCAGAAAAAGCGTATTTTGAATAAAATTTCTATTAAATATCCTCCTAGAATGAAAAGTTCATTTTAAAAAATTTCCATATTTTAAAACACTATTCTTTCCTGATAATTTTAGGTTTTCAATTTTGATTAAGCGCTTTCGGCCAAGGTTTGGATTTTCAGCTGAAATTTGGAAAAACTGAGATTTTGGGAGCTTTTTTTTATTTTTTTTTCGCTGTCATATCCCCGAAGTATTTTATTAATACATCAAAGATATGAAATCATCAAAAAGGGGAATGTACTGTTTAGTACACAATTTTATAGTGATTTAAACACGTGAAAGTACGGCATAAATCATCAACTTATGAAAAATAAAACTAACATGCATTATAAATTAATTGTAGAAAAATTAGGAAACTTATCACTATTTTATAAACATAATGATAAGTTTCATAATTTTTCTACAATAAATTTATATTGCATGTTACTTTTATAAATTTATATTGCATGTTTGAATTGTTGAAATTGTTCATGCGAATTAATATTTATTAAGACACGATATTTATTAATTACGCGATTTCTGTAGACATCATTCTTTAAAATAATGAAAGAGCTAATATACATTAATAGACAACATTTATTTTTAATTGATAATTTTATAGTCTTTTACAAATGTTTTTTATTTTGTCCTAACTTTCGTTAATGTTCAATAATTTTTAAACTATGATTGGTGTTGTAAGTATTTAAGAAATTGAGGAATGAAATAGCAATGAATATAAGCAACAATATAAATCTTAGATTTTCCCAATGTTTAATTAGTTTTTAGTTTCAGAAGTAAATAAATGAATATTCAAATTTAAAAACTAACAGCAATTACAAAACTAACAGCAATTTAATTAAAAACTAACAGCAGGAATCTGATTTGACTTGATAAGACAATTTAGTTACATTTTTACACAACGCACTTTACTGCTTCACTACATTTAGCTGTTGTTGTTATTTTTGTGTGCCATCTAGACTGGCAATATAGGGTGCGCAGTTCCACTATTCCAACTGAGCCGTATTTGGTGTGGAGTTCGACTTCTTTAGTAGACACATGCCATATCACACCACCACAAACTCGTTTATAAGGCGGGCCACTTTCATCCACCATCTCAGAAGAAGAAAGGACAAAGAAACACAGAGAAAGAAAGAAAGGAAACGTCCATGCCCGAACCGGAATTCAAATTCGGAGCCAACAGCCTAAGAGTCAGGAACGCTAACCACTCAGCCATCGGCCGGCATTTACATCTAGTTGAAAACAAATATTACACATTCTAAATGAAATATTATTTTATTATGGGGCTAAAATATTTTCCAATTAGCATTAAATAATTATTATAAAAACAGACTTTAATGTTATTCAAGACCCTATATAGTCAGACACAATGTATACAAATTACATATTGCTTCAAATTATCTCAATTCAACGAAATGCTTTTTAAATTCTTTACCTGGGTTGGATGTCTCAGTAATATTTATAATAAAAAATAGTACGTTTTTATTTGTAAAATGATGTCGATATCATATATCATTGACAGTTATTTACAAGGGCTTAAATACATTCAAACAGCACTTATTCCTACTTGTCAGCTACATTATTTACTACCAGAGCTTGCTGATTTAATGTTATAGAAGCACAGATATGATAAATTAATTATCACTAGATCAGGTGGAACTGGTCGTATGTGAACACAAGCCAAACGTAACCCTTGGCGTAAAGCACGTACTAGTCATACGCAATTGAATTCAGGTCTCGGTAGAAGTGAGGAAGATATGGATGGTGAGAATGCATCATTTCAGCACTTCCCACAGTTGAAGTCTATGGGGGGTAAGAAGCATACTTTTCTTGTAACGCAATGTCATCTAGATCTGTTTCATAGGGATTCAATTAAGGACGCATCGCAGTAGCTTCTGAAATCTAGCATCGACGAACCGTGTCCCGTTTGACCCTTTCTGCTATTTGTCAAGAAGAACGCTTTACGAGACGAGTGAGGGATGATAAATGGGGTAACACTAGATCCTTTGACATCGCCCTAACGTTCCCCATTAACGAACACTTTCTTTCGAATTTAGAATGGTTAATCTTGTTTCTTTTTTACCCGCATCTCATGAGCTGATTGCGTTCATGATACCTTAACGAATCAGTGACTCTTTGTTTTTGTTTGAAGATAATTTAATTCTTTCGATCGAAATCGCGTTATTTCCAAAACGGGAAGTCGAAGATATTACTGAAGAATCGGAGAATCGCTTAATGATTTTGGTTTATAAAATTTTATTGTGTTATGAATTTCTTTCTAAATTATTATTTTTAAATGTACAGATTATTTTTGACTTCTAGATGAGAATTAATTTCCCTTGACTGCCATTTTGAATGACAGTGAAACTTATTTCGAAACTGAGAATATTTATATTAACTTCATAATAATAGTAAAAAGTAAATTATCAATTAATCAAATTTTTATGGAATAGCTTCCCATCAAAAATCTTTTAGAAATTTAAAAGATATTTATGAATAATCTATTTCAAAAGTCTAAAACTATTTAAAAAAAATTTTGACTACTGTATATTTTTGTTATGCAAATTCGTTTCCTTAATTAACATTTTCAGAAATCTAAGAGAACATAACATCACTTAAACCATGATTAAATTTTTAAGCTCTGATCAGTAACTTCTTAAATTTAAGTATATTTTTATTTTTGAAAATTTGTATTCTTCAAATTCATCAACAAGATTTCTTAATACTTTTATTATCAATTTTCTTGAACTGAAAGATATGATTACGTGCGAAAGAATAGAAATCCGTACAAAAAAACAAAATGGATTCTAATGGATCTTTTTGCTCACATGTATATCGCAAAACAGCAAATAGAGATAAATATCAAGGAACTAAAAGTTAAAAAAATAGAACTCAGGAATTCTCGTAAATTTGGAAATAGGCCATTTATTTGAAATTACTGTTATTATTTCAAATATAATTATAAGTCTGTTTTTATGCTGATATCATGCTGGCCTTCGATTTATAGTAGATTAAAATGTAAACAAATAATATATACATTCAAAAAGTATAATGAAATATATAAATAAACAGGAAATAATGACTTAACATAATTTCCGTTAAACATAAAAAACTGATTATCTCATATCTTTTGGGTTGGTTTTCTATATTTTGAGTAAAAAATGATTCTGAATTCATGAAAACATGTAATTTAAGAGAACCTTGAATCATTTGCTTATGCTAATTTTTTATAAATTAAGTGTAGAGTTTTAAATTAATAAAACTTTTAAGTAACTTTTTCATTTCAATGAAAGCTTTTCATATTTGAGAAATACAGAAAAGTGTGAAAAAATATAAAAACAAATTATGAAACGTATTTAAATATATATATTTATAATTAATTTATATCCTATAATTAGTGAGATACGCAAAAGATTGGTTGAAAGTAACAGCCGGTGGGTGCCCTTGAAAATTCAGATTAATAAAAGTTAGGAAAATAGAGCACCTCTATAATTATAAAATAGATTGCCAAAATAATTATTATTATTCATAATGCATTTAATTTTATTATTCAATTTGCTTTTAGTTATTTATATTATCAAATTCAACCTTCACATTGTTTGCAGCAAAAATTTAGTAAACATTAATTGAAAACTGTTTGTTTTGGAATAGATAGAAGTGTAGCATTTTTTAACTCCATTTTGCAGTTAAAAATAAATGCCTAAAACATTTCACAAATATTTTACGATTATTATCAATAATCACCTTAAAATTATCTTTTAATGTGTTTTTTTTTTTTTTTTTTTTTTTTTTTTTTACCTAATTTAATTTATAAATTAAATTAGGTAAAAAAAAAAAAAAAGCGCTAAGGAATATGCGACAAGAGAACAGAATATTAGAGAAAGTTTTCTCTTCGCTTAAGAAGCCTTATAGCAGGCTATTAAAAAAGTATGTTTGCATATCTTGTATGGATGCATCTATTAAGGATAAGAGATTCCTTAATTTTAGCAATCTAAAACACATACTCAAAAAAAGTTGTTACCAGTATATATTTTAATCTTAAATGTTTTGAAAGTTTTAAGAGCATGTTTGTATCCTACTATAATTTGACATTCAGTTCTCGAGAAAAGAAACAAAATTTTAACTTTTACTGGTATGAGTCCTGTACAGGGTTTTGCTTTAATATGGAAGATAAAACTATCTAGGCCATGACATTACAATGCTTATAGCTTGAAAACACAAGGAACTACTCAAATACTGACCGATCTATCAATACTAAAATCCAAGTAATTATAATCCATTTAACTTAAATTTTTTAACTCTTGCATTTCAGTGTCTTGTATTAACACATCACTGGGAAAAGTTACAAATGTGAAACAGTTATAAATTTCTTTTATAATCGTTTCACTAATTTTTTCATTATATATATATATATATATATATATATATATATATATATATATATAT
>JAPDSC010130843.1:913280-925918 GCA_026290005.1 Latrodectus geometricus | reverse complement strand
GTAAGATATATTTAATAGATAAAGATAAAACAAAGAAGAAATTATACAATTTAATATCAATGAGACAAAATCAAGAAAAACAACGTAATATAATATAATATAATTAAGGAAAAAGCATAGGGACCACGTCTTCATCAGTACTTAATTTATATCGGCATTTAACACAATAGCTGCTTTTGCGCTGGTATGATTGCCTATAATACTTATTTATTGTACTTGCTTTTTCTATACATAGTATTTATTGCTTTATATTGTATTATATATATATATATAGTAGCAAAAACCTTTTTTTTATGGTATGTCTAACGGCAAAGTAGGATTCTAGGAGAAATATTTGGATTTATGTGCGAGGATTTATAGTTACACGATTGATAAAAATTTTGCATATCTAGAAATCGCTCGCGCGTTCTTATTGTATAAGTATAAAATACTTTATGTTATCGTGTTTCTAAAATAAAAATGTTTTTCTTTTAGGCTGTTAATAGTCCTCCTTACATCACTGATCAATACAACAATCGCTCTGAACAAAGAAATTATTCCTTTCCTGCAGGTAAGTACATTACATCTTATTCAATCATAATTTTTGCTAATATAACTATTTGAAAAGAAATAATTGATTTTAAATTTTATTCAAAATGATTGCTAAATTTTTTAAAGGTAACGAAATTATTTGAATTTAATTACACCCGTGATGTTATTTTTGTGTGATACTTTGGTGTCTAATGTATTTGCTATAAAAAAATATTAAAAAAAGAATGATAAGATGAAACAGCTCAGCATTGTTTTGTTTTTGGTACTAAAACAGTATATCAAATTCATTATTGTATAAGATAAAAGTAATTTTCATCAAGGTAAAAATATCATATCTTTATATGGTACATAGCATACCAATCAATTATTCACTGAACAATATTTAAGGAAAATTAATAGAACAAAAACTTAAGGCTAAGCAATTTTTTTTTCTTTTTCATAAAATGACTCTTAAATCATGAGAAATGTTTCCACGATTTCATTTTCTGAAGAAATTTCCACGTTTTTATATTCTAAGAATGCTTAGAATATAATGCTTATAATTTATGCTTAGAATATGAAAATGTGGTATTATATATAATTCCACATTTTTATATTCTAAGCATTGATATTACAAAGGAATGATAAATATAGCAAGCATATATCTTTTATTCAGTCTGAAAATTAATTCAACTATTTCTCTTACATTTTATTGCTTTCATTTTAGTTTTCTTTCGGTTAGACAAAATTCTACTCTGTTGTACAAAATCAAAAGATGCAACAGTCTATTTTTTTAATAATCTACAATAGTAATTGTCTTGCAGACTTAATGAAGTATGGTATCAATATTGAACTTGTTTTTTCACTAACAAATAAAAATTCTAAAAAAAAATTCCTGAAATGATTTTAAATATCAAACATAATTCTATTAATAATGAAAAAATTTAATCTTTTCATATTTTCCCAAATACTCTGACAAAAGTATTTCTTATGATTCTGAATATAACCCAAATTTATCATTAACAGTTTTCGTAAACTTTTTAAAGGAAATCCTGAATTATAAAAAGATAGTTTTTTCTCGGCACAACTGAACCTTTTCAACGTTTCTTCAATTATAAAAAGTTCAGAAAAAATTAAAAGCCTTATTTCAGTTTTTTCTTGAGCTAAAACGAAATTTAAAAAATTGAATTTCGTTTTTGCTCAAGAACATAGTTGTCAGAATAAACGGTCGTCTCCAAATATCATGTTTAAGTAAACATAGAATTGTCACTTTTCACGAACAGATTTTTTAACGCACCCATTTGTTTTGAGTATCCTACCTTCCTGTCCTGCGGAAGAAAGAAAGAAAAAAAAAGGAATCTAAATGCAACTCGCGGCAGGAGAGACCGCCTGTAAAAACCTCGGGTGAAAAATACCCCCGCATTTATACCGAGCCAACAGCAAAGGACTCCAATTTCGCTAGCATTAGCTTTTTAGTGTGAAAATGATGAATCCGTATTTGCTGCGAGTGTTAAAGTCCATTTCCAACAAAAGAGAGAAAGAGTGATTCACGTTACAGTCTCTTCAATTACATCAAAGTCATCATCAGTGCGCAGGGTTTTGCGGATTCTGCCAATTGGAGAGAATGGATTGACGTCGTTTTAACGTCACTGAGATGATTAGCTTTGCAGAATGCAGATGAAATGCGCTTCGGTAGCAGTGATTTGATGCTTATTGCTGTTATATAATCACTAATATAAAAACGTTATTGTTTTTTTTTATGATTTTATTAAAATATTTTTTATTTTTGTATAATAATAGCAAAATTACGAAGCAGTGACATTAGAAGTATAAATTTCGACCCAAGACTCTCGAAACTTGATAAATTTAAACTTAAATTTTTTTAAGTTTTTGAAAAATTTTTTTGAATAATCGAATTTATTAAGTTGTTATTAGAAAAGAATGCAATTGTTGCATTTTAAATACAATTTTCCATTATAGTTGCTATGATACGAGCTCATATCACAACATTCTTTACAGTATTCTTAGAAAAATGGAACATTTTTCTAATTCATTTCTTTGTAAACAATATAAGATATTACATTTAAAGAAAACGCATAGGGTACATGCAAATTCCCAATTAACCATTGTAAATTGGCAGATTCCGAGTTATTTCCCCAAAAATATCGGAAGAAAGGAATTTAACAAATATGCAAATTAGAAACTTTTTAGTTTTTGATTTATTATAAATTTGAGAGAAACAATGTATTCTCTATTAAAATTTTTCACAGAAACCAAACATTAATTTAAAATTATTTTTAATGTAACTGTTTTTGTAAGAGAATAGTTTACAGGGAAAACAATGTATCTTGATGAGTGAAAAGAATTTTGCGCAAAAAAAAAAGAAGAAGAAGAAGATTTATGCTATATATCTGCTCTAAACCTCTGTTTGATAGAAAAAAATTAATTTTCTTAAGGAAACTGAAAAATATATATGTACTTAGTTATGTTTAAGAAACGCGTCATTAATCCTATTGTAGAGTGTAATTGTAATGTTAAATGATATAGAAATAGAATAAATAAACTAGTAAAAAATATTTTTTAACTTTTCCATAGTTTTAATGCCTACATTAAGCCTTTAAAGAAATGCAGAAAACGAATAATTTTTATTATATTTAAAATGTCCTTAAATAAAATGTTTGGTGATTTACTAAAAATATTCACTTCATTCCTAATGCGTGAAAAGTTGAAAAAATTAAGAATCTTACAGTTTCGATTAAAACACAATTTTGAAAATTCTGAAATGTCTAGTAATAGACAATGCTTTTTTAAGAAATCCAGAAAAAATCATGCTTCTAATTATCTCGATAATTCTGCCCTCAGAACAAAGTATAGATTTATTTAAAAATTGAACACATTCAATTATTTTTTTTACAAGATGGTGCCGATGAGGATTGAAAATGTTGGTTTTTTCCTATGATGATACGTCAATGTTATTTTCGCCTCATAATAAATAGATTCATCAATATTTCTAATTTATTCTACGTACATTTTCTCTGAGCATAAACTGTATTTTTTAATTTATAATTTTTAATGCTATTTTTTTCTATTTAATGTATTTTTCAAATTTTACATTTACTGAAATTTTTTTCCTTTTTTTTTTATCTTTTTCGTATAGAGTATTCAAATGATTAATTCAAATATATAGAGTTAAGGGCTTTTTAGAATTTTCATTCAAATAAATTTTGAATTTTCTCAACTTCTTCATTACCCTAACAACTTATGGTTTAAACACAATTTTATTTTTTTTTTTTTATATAGAACTGTTATTTTAATAACTCTGTAAGACTGTTCCTTTTTCTAATATTTATAGTTCAGTTATAAAAACATTTCCATGCTTAAGATTTAAGCTATGGAGTTGTCTAATTGTTTATATTTAATCATTGTTATTATTAATAAAATGTCATTTATGCTTCTTTTTCAAATAGAAAATGCCAAAATAAATGATATAAAATTAACTGTCATGTACTTCATGACCTAATTATAATCATCAATAATTTAACTTTGCATATTTCAGTTCTTATGTCAAAGCGATTCTAAAATGAACTTATAAAAATTCAGATAGTTTCAGCGTACAGTTTCCTGTTTTGAACAGTTTTGATAAAATGAATACCTAGTTTCAATGGCTTATGCAAAAATTAAAGCCACCAGTTTAAATTATCTAATTGAACGCTAATATCACAATTCCACCTGTTTCCATAAATCACAAATATTTGTTTGGAAAAAATTGCGTTGTGACTTTTATGGGCAGATAAAAATGCTTAAAGCTGAAATTTTATTTACTTGTTTATGCAGAATTTCCCAATTTTTGATTTTCTTTAGGGTTCATTTTAGTAGAAATTAGCATAAAAGCAATTTATTGATTTATACTCATTTTAATAAAACTCTGTTTACTAGAGATTTTTCCATTCATTAAGTATTTTATTAAAATTTTCAAAACGCACAAGCTGTCCAATCGATTTGAGTTGAGTTTTGAGGATGAATTACAAATTATTGATTATTATTGACTAATATTAATAATCGAAGTTTTTTTATTGACTATCATCAATAATTGAAACAATCAGTGTATTGATGAAAATTTTATAAGGATAATTTAATAAGGACTGTGGCATACACGATATTAATTTTTCAGTACTTTCCATTTATAAATCAATTTTTAGATATAACTATTTGAATTACTTCCCCATAAAATAGTATTCTCTAGAATTCATACAAACATTGCAAAAAGGTATGAAATTTTTTTAACAGTTGCTTTTATTAAGAAGCAGATTAATAAATTTCAATTACAATGCATAACATATTTATTGTAATATGTTATGCATTGTAATTGAAAACCAACAATATTAACTTTTCCGAAGATTAATATTGGCTAATATGTTGTGGCAAATGGAAGATTTTCCTTTTTGCAAAGCATGAATTAAAAGTAATGGGAATAAGCATTTCCAATTTAAAATACATTGAAAACATCAGATTTTGCGAATTTTTTTATTATAAGTATTTTTTATATAGTATTTTAGAAAAATATTTTCCGTCTGAAATTTCAATACATATTTGATTTTCAGCATTATTAAACGAGAAGTATTGAGATTTTATTTATGTCACTTGTTAAAATATTTGCATTTTTTTTCTTTGATACGATAAATGGAAAATTAAAAAATGAAATTTTGCTGTATATTATAGAAATAAATTTGAAAATGAACGTACGTAATTTTACATAACTGTAGCTATGAAATTTATAATTTATATTCTTATATCCATTTAATATTATTCTTATACAAAATTATATACAATCTTTATCTCATATTTTATACAAAATGACGTACAACTGCAGAAATTAAAGATTTTTGAGTATATGTCCACTCTTTTTGCATAATGCAATGTTTTGATAAACTTAAATCAACATTTGAAATAATCTGAAAAAATTATTGATTTATAGAATCAAATCATATTCTAATCAGTCTTTTTGGGTTCCCTGTAAGTTTTGTTTACTTTTCTTGGTTAATTTTTCGAACTTAAATTCAATTGCACTTTAAAATATTTGCCATTATTTCGATAAATATTAACACAATTCTAAAATATATGTACTTGCCTGGGTTGTTAATACAATCACATTTCATAAGCTTTTTTTTCAATGTACTCAAAAACTTGTAGTTGATTGTTTAGCATGGCTAACATCATATTTTAACTTATATCACAGTATTTATATTGCTTCCTGTTCCAATTCATATTACAACGTTTGTATATTTTGTTTAGTGTTATATCCCTAAGTATTTATATGTTATTTCCTTAAAAGGGTAAGGCTTCTGCGAAATTCAATTTTTTTTTTACACTTTTTAATTTTAAATGTTTGTATTATTATACATAAAAATTTTATTAAATTTAACCTGAAAATGAATTTTATGCTTGATAAAAGAAATTTAATTGAAAGAATATGTAATAATCATTCATGATGATTGTACTACAATTGTCACATTATTCATAGATTCCCTATAATTACATAAGATAGTAAAACTTATAACCATGTTTTGCAACTTTTTAATTAATTTGCGATCAATACGACGCGAAAGTAAATTTTGTAATAATCATTCACGATGATTGTACTACAATTGTCATATCATTCATAGATTCCCTATAATTACATATAATATAACTTGTAATAATCATTCACGATGATTGTACTACAATTGTCATATCATTCATAGATTCCCTATAATTACATATAACTTATAACAATGTTTAGCTACTTTTTAATTAATTTGCGATTCATCTATTTTATAAATAAAAATTGATAAAAATTGTGTAAGTTAAAAATCTATTCTACTTCAGCACAACATCCTGTTGATGAATTAAAATATTGGTTTGAGAGCAATTTAGAGAGTACTTTAATTCAATAGAATTTTTAAGTTGATTTCTTAAGACACATCTATAATTTCCTAAAAGGTTTTGTATTTGATTAGAACATTAAATATGCAAAAAGATTTTGATGGTGAAAGAAAGATATCTTTGATATTTATTTTTAAAACCTATTCTAAACTTCATTTCTTTGAAATAAGTAAAAAAGTTTTTAAAAAAATCGGATTAAAAATTTCTAACAAATAACAAAACGTTTTATTGCGTTTCTATTCCTTAAGCATAAATTAAGAAAAACCTTGCGCATGCGTGATTCTGCTAAAGAATTATGAAGGCAGTTATAATATTTTTTATGTTATATAAAAGAAGTATTCTGATTATATTTTATTCAGTCATCTAAAATGTACTTCTGCGAATAAAAGATCCATGAAATTCTGAATTTTAATATACCTTCCCATGTATTTAAACTACAGAGGTATACCTAATAAAACATAATTGTGTCACATGTTGCCAAAAAACTTCTTGCTTTTGTTCATAAATGCGTAAAAAAATAAATTATGATAAGAATGCAATTACTTAATTGAAAATAAAGAAATAAAATATGTTACTTATATTTTATTTTACTACGTGAGATTTATGAACAGGAATCTGTAAGCTGAAGATGTCTTTTTCTTTTTTCTCAATGACACTCTTTTTCTTTTCCAAATTATCTTTCAAGTTCTTTTGAACATCACAGCAGCTTACTCTGTTTAATTTCGAAGATAAAACGACCAACTTTAACTAAACAAACTTCTGCAAATAGATTTCCCTTCATTAAAAAAGAGGAAGAAAAAAAAGCCTTAAGCACTTTCAATTTATTCCAAGGAACGAAATGAATGTGATCGAGCGCGCTTTTCCAAGTCAGGATGATATATTTCTAGGATTGATAGATTTGTTTAACCTTTGTAGTTACCTTAATGAAAGGAGACCAGAATTCTTTTTTTCCAACTTTTGCTCTCCAAATGATAAACGAACCTTGGAGCTTCAAGCTTTGTCATTAACTTTCATTCGCCGTCTTAGACAAGAAGTTGAAGGGAAAAAAAAATCCACGAAGAGAAGCCTGGGAGATGTCCAATTCTTTCTAGTATCAGAGCTTTCTTTCACCTATCTTTGGCATCTTTTGCTACTTCTTTGTCACACCGTCGCAAATACACTATTAATAACGTTAAGCCCTTCTTTAAGGGGGAGATTAATATCCAATTTGTCTTTATCTCATCCACTTACGGCCTCATGGCGATAGAAACATTTCATTTATTTGTACAATCTATGAACGAAGCTCTTTCTTATCCAACTTTCAGACAAATATATTGTGCTGATTTCGATGCGCAAGATTTATCTTTCAAGTAATGCCCTTCCGATTTTTTTGATTTATTGAAGCAGGTAAGTAAATACACTGGGCAGCCGAAATGTCTGAATAGACCCTGTCTTTACATGGAATGCAATAAAAAGCTCAGTATGTCATTTTTTTGTATTTGTTTTTGTGACGTTTCGGAATGTTGCTAACAATTCCGAATTGTGATATACCACATCTATTAGTTAGTTTAATATACCATAATATATCTTCTGGCCTGTTTCCAGCCACAAGCATATATCAGTTAACATATACCCTTGTTACATGACGGGTATATTTTAAGCATATATCTGTTAACATATACCCTGGTGCCATGACGGGTATATTTTAGGCATACATCAGTTAACATATACCCTGGTAGCATGACGGGGTATATTTTAGGGGGATCAGTACATAAGTTGAAAGCTATAGGATTGTACATCGAAAATTCTACCCACTAATATATTGTATAAACAGAATATCTGGTTATTGTGCCACTGTTTTATCAAGTATCGTCTTCATTGTCTATCTCTTAAGATTTCTCTATTTTTGGTTATTTTCTAATCATTTAAAATTATACAATTTTGAAACACAATCTTAAAAAATTTGGTAAAATTGAGATCTAATATGCATAACTGAATAGTTATATGTTTTTCATCATTTTGCATTCATGCATTTTGTCAATTATATTATTTATTCCTACTAATGAGGACTGATCAATCTAGTTTTATAATGAAACAATTATTGAGTTACTCATATATTCAGAGTAATATAGCTTGTTTAATGCCATAAATTCTAGTTATGAATTCGGAAGACCTTTATTTAAAAGATATTACTATGTATATAATAGATTATTTACAAACTGTTATTTTGGATTGTGAAGATTGTATAAGGAAATATCACAAATTTATTTGCAATCCTGACTATGTAGGAATACTTATGTGGCCACTTAAGATCCACAATAGTTCCTATTATTTTTTCCTATGTAAATGTGATCTTGTATTGGCATTCAATATTACACGGTCATAAATAAATTCGAGACAAGCGAGAGAATTTTCCTTTTTCTTCCAATAATTCAAGCTAAAAATAAAACCTCAATGCTTATAGTTTGACATTTATTTCATATAATTACTATTTATTTTACTGTTATTTCATTAATTGAATGATAACATAAATAATATAACTGAGAACTCTGTACATAAAATCTTTCAAAATCAAAAAGTAAAATCCAAGAAGAAGATCTGAGTTTGCTAAATTTATGAAAAATATTCCTCCTCTTGCTTTTTGATGATTGGTTGAGTCCATGCCAAAAACAAATCAAGTACTTAAGAGTTAAAAAATCTGCTTAACAAAATATCAATGTCTACTTAAAATATTTCTTTGAAAGCAATTTATCTTTCAATGAAATTTCTCCTTTTATGCAAAAGTAAAGTAGCTTTTAATTATTTCAAAATGAGTGTACTTGAAATTTTCTCACAAGCAACAAATTTTATGATATCTTTTAAAATGTAAGTGATACTTTCTTTGTCCCAGTCCATTTTTATGACGTTTGTAGAGTGACATAACTGAATGTCGTAGTAAATTGTCGTACGATCTTCCTGAGTATTTTATGACACTTAATGTTTTTTGTGTTAGGACTCAACATATGAAACATTTCTTGTTATTTGGTTAAACATTTCTTGCACATTACCAACTTGATGCAATGAAAGTGCTTCTCCACTACTTCGTGCAAACAGTGCACGCATGAAAGTTGTTAATTTATCATCAACTCTTTATCTTCTTTTGAGAGTCTGCTTGGTATAAAGTTACAGTTAACCACAACTACAAACCTGCAACGAATTAAAATTTTTTAGTTTTAAAATAAAAGAAGGAGAAATTTACTTTTTACTGCGAAGAGGAAACTTAATTTTGGGAAAAATTTGTATGATATAAGAATTTCATTAATGCTTCACAGTAAAATTATGCGCTCAGAATTTTAAGCATTTCCAAATGCATAGCTCAAAAATAGTTCTTTCATTGATTTATATATCTCTCATCTTGCTGTTAGAATTTATGTTGTGATTTTCTTGTCACTGAAAAAAATCTCTAAATGAAGGAATTAAAAAAAGTTCTTTTATAAGATTAAAATGATTCTTAACGAACTTTGATAATATGCTCTTAGGAAATCAAAATACCAGACAAAATTAATTTATTAATTTTTTTATATATTTTTAGTGGTTTATAAAAAATAATTTCCGAGGTAGACTTAATCAGTTTTGTATTTTCATGAATAATTTATCAAATGGAAGTTATTTAGTTTAATGTTTCCACCTCTAATATTTGATAATATAGTCAGAAACATTTTATTGACATTTTATCAGAAGGATAAGTATTTTAAGCTATTTGAAAGACAGAGAAAAAGATCGTTGTTATTTAAAAGATAGGTACCAATATTTCACTTATTTTTTTTAATCATGAGCTAAATTGACAAAAGGAGCGAAAATAAATAATTAAAAAAATTCTTGTAAGAATCCTCAAGCGATTATTCATTTCAAAAATTAAATGCAAATGCTTCTTATGTTATCATGTTTTAACGTTCATTCTTAGTAAAGTTTTTTTTTTTTTTTTTTTTTTTAAATCGTCTTTGTGTTCTATGCACGACTACTGGAACACAAAGTCCCAAATGTGTTTCAGATTTATCATAAAAAATTTAATTATTTTAAGATTTTCAATATAATTAATTCATTTTTTTATTAACTCCATCCTTCATTTTTAATACCTTAGCAACTGTCTAAATGAAAGTAATATTATGTGTTCAGAAACCTTTTCTTGTAATAAAAGGAGAATATTGCTTTAAAAAAATCTTATTTCAAAATCATCATAAAACCAGAGAAGTGCTGTGCAGATATATTTTAATAAAATTATAATTATTATTATAATTTTTAATTTTTTTTTTTTTTGCAAGGATTCAAAAATAATATTTCTTACAGATTTATATAATTTAAATATCATGATATCAAAGCAAAATAAAACTAATTCTTATTATATTCATAATAATAATAATTATTATATTCCTTATAATAATATAATTTTTTTATTATATTCATTAAATAAATCAAGTGAGCATTCATCTTTATGATGAGTTTCACAAAATTTTAAAAATTTTATTAAAATAATGTGCTTTTTTTCATGTAAACCGTCACCAGCATTTTTAGTTTTATGAAAAACTCCTTTCTGAATAGTAACAAAATATAAAACTTTTTAAAGCATTTTGAAAAAAAAATTTTTTTTAATAAAAAAACATCCAAAATTTATAAAAACTTTTGTCAAAATTTCAGTATTAATGGATAAAAATATCTTATTTCCAAAAAAATTTATATTAAAAAAATGCTATATTTTCTATAGTTTTCGTCTTCATTGCATAAATTATACTTCATACAAAAACAACTAAAAGACATGTGAAGCTGTTTTGCGTGAAATAAGAGTTTGCTTTTGCTTATAAACTTTCATGATTTCGTTCAAAGAAACAACGCCAATAAATGAATAATAATTTCATTTATACACGTTATCTTAAAAAGCTGTTGTGTAAATTAAGTTTACTTACTTACATTATTTCTGTATAATAAGTAGAAATCTATAATTATTTTTTATGCATAATTTAGTGCATGGAGAAACTTATATTCAGTCCAAACTCTGCCGTAGATGTGAATGGGACAAAAAACAAGTGTTGTATTTAATTCCCACTAAAAGTTAAAAATTGTTCTTCGTAAAGCCAGACTTTGCTAAGGCTACAAATAATTAGGTTTCTAACGTTTCTAACATAAAAGGTCCTAAACACCAAGGTCCAAACGAGTTAAATCTTTGAGATTTAAGCCTTTAAGATTAAGTCTTAAATCTTTAAGATTTAAATCGTTTGGACACAGAGAAATGGATATTATATTTCCTTAAATTATCAAAAGTTAAAACCGTGTAACTGTTAGTTTGCTTTTGTTTCAGCAATTTCGTAGGTGAATAAGTTTTCTCAACAGGGAAAATAGTCCTTTCTCTTACTACAACTCAATAATTTGAGGTATAGAGATTTTAGAATGATTTTTTTCATCAAATCAGTTCTTATAAATGTAACTTAGACTTCAATGGATGGTAAGAGTTAAAAATAGAGGCAAGGGAGAAGAATCTTCTATAAGTCACTAAGATCTAAAAGGAAATATTTTACGATGTATTTGGAACATGCTTCTCTGTAACTTTAATCACCATCAAACCACTGTCAGTTGCTGTCGTTAAAACAGTGACAAGAGGAGGGGATTTTGCAAAGAAAAATAAATAGTGATGTGTGTCGCCTGAAAGGGGGGCGGTGACATGTGGGCGGTTGCAGGTGCACGTGTTGCGCGTGGAATTTGGTGAGCGGCATACATAAAAGACGGCAAGCCCTACTCCAATAGAGCAGAACGGAAAATTTACAGCTTCCCGTTACGATTCCGACGTGGAAAAAAAAATGCGACCTGCATAGTTCCCGAGAAATATCTTTTTTGCACATGACATGCCATAATTAAAAAAAAGCCTTGTAGGGTAATTTAAGAGAAATTCTTGTGATTCTCTAGTCTTAACTTTCCCAATTCTTCATTCCCTTCATTGCATAAACTTTCTCGTGTAGAGATTAATGCTTAACCACAAAACTTCCAGGACAGTTTCAATAGAAAGAAATATCCAGTTCCATGGGAATAATTTTATCTACACATATACTTACGTAGTTATTCAGGCTTATGTGGAATAAAAAAACACAAATCATATACTATACATTTACAGGCTTAAACAGAATCTCTCAATGGAACAAACATTTTCATATGATGTTATATATCTATTATCTATCTATCAATATATCTATCTATCTATA
>JAPDSC010130843.1:900996-913180 GCA_026290005.1 Latrodectus geometricus | reverse complement strand
TATATATATATATATATATATATATATATATATATATATATATATGAGTTCTCCAAAATAGGAGCTTCTGTCCTTGAGAAGATCAGAATAAACTCTATCTTATTGGGAGAGATACATTACCTAAAATCATAGATATTATTTAACTTTATGCATAAAAGAAATAAATTGAAAGGCAGTTTTGTTATTGAGAAAAGTAAATTAATAGAGACCACTATTTTGATAACTTTCTCTCTAACCGTTGAAATGAATAAAGCAAACAAAAAAATTTATATAAGGGAAATAAATAGTTTTAAATCATCATGACTTATGAATATGGTTAGTAATTTTTAAATAATTTTGATTTTCATGTACTTTTGCACAGTTATTGCAACTGATTATTCTTCATACCGCATAGAATTCTATCGTTAAAGTTTTACGAAATATACAATTTGTCTGTTTTTAATATTTTAATATTAATGAAAACGATTTTATAAATAATTTACTCCCTAGTTACACGTGACTTTCAAATGAATAGTTCTTAATGTAACGAATACTATATATATAATTATTTTTTTTAATAATAATCATCATTGAAGTTCTTGACCAATTAATGCTATTTGTTATGCAGGGTATCACAAATTACACAAGTCCATAATTTTTTACAATTTATTTGAGGCCTTTTTCTTCTAAGTCACATGTTGCATTATTGTTTTCCACTAGAGGGCCACACAGTTACATTTGCAGGCCGGAACACTCTTCATTCTATATTTGAACATTAAATTACTTTAGTAAACTTAACTTGGTTTAATTCACACATATTTATTAAATTTTTATATCAAATGTATTATTCTTCGATATCAGATCACAAAACGCTTATATAGTTCTAAAATACATTTATGAGGGCTTTTTTAAAGTTATTAGAAGAATAAACAGAAATTTTTATTCTACACAGATGGATTCAGTTTTTCTAGGGACAATCTTTGAATAAATCCTGATCAAACCATTGATATTGGTTACTAGAAAGATTAACCAGTGGGGTTATGGCTAATCTTTTTTTTAAACTGCAGATAATATTTTCTCAGCAAGTTTAGGCTTCTTACTTGGTAGAAATCTATGCAACCAAACTATTATTCTGTTTGTAACCCGAATGTTTATCCTGGGTTGAATTGAGAATGGTTGCACGAAATGGAAAGGAAACATATATCAAGTCTCTGAATAATTTAAGCATGGACTTTTACTCATTTCAAGATCTTGATTACACCTTTTGACATTAATTTAAACCATAGTTAGCTCTTATTCTTTAAGATTGCTAATGTTTACTTTAAACGATGTAATTGGTTCTCCCTTTTTTTTTACATTTCGCAGTATGTAATGTTTTAAGCAATATTAAGAAAATATCTTTAAAAACAGTAAATGTCGTTATTTTTCCAATCATGATTTTTCTCCAATAACTATGCACATATTTTCTACAAGACGTCTAACATCTACCGCTAGTTAGACGTAAAAACTGACATAAACATGTTATAACTTTATTTTTATATTTTGATTTATTCATAACAGTGCAAATTAAATTACACCTCAAAAAGGTTTTTTATTACATTCTTTTGTTTTTTGAAATTAATTAACATTTTATGCAAATAAATTATATAATACACGGACGTAAATTGAATTGCATGCATTAGTTAAATTAGACGCATGCTCCAATTTCAACTCGTGTACCCAGACACATTTCTTAGGTCTTTTAGATTTAGTTTACTTATATATCTCTTTAAAAATTAGTTTATGTCTGGTTATTTTTTAAAACTAATTAATATTTTGTGAAAGTAAATTATATAATACACGGGCGTAAATTGCATTGCATGTATTAGTTAAATTAGACGCATACTCCAATTTTAACTCGCGTACCCAAGCAACATTTCTCAGGACTTTCAGATTTAATTTACTTATATATCCCTTTACAGATTAGTTTATGTCTGGTTATCATAGTTTATTGCCACTCTTCGAAAACAAGCATGCTTGCAAGGCCTTCCGTTTCTCGAATCAGAGTGTTTAATCAAGAAGTTATCTGAAAAATAAAAAAAAGAGGGTATTTTGGCAGCATGCCTGTGCCTTAGAGATTCTTAAAAGCTACCGAGATTTTACGTGAGGAATAAACTTACGAACTTTTAAGTTAAATTTCAAGTCTACTACTGTGAAATATTTAAAATTAATGAGGCGTATACATTTGGGATATTTTTCTTTAGTAAACTGTGATACTTTATTTTCCCAGACACTACGACTCAGATGTAAACTATGAAAATTAATTAGCAGTTCATTACCTTCATTATGTTACGCTACAATCCAGACATTAAAAAGTAGAAATTGCAATGTCTAGACACGTGTTTTACATATCTTTTAAATTTTGAGGGGTTGTAACTCATTTTTCATCCAATTATTTATGTTCTTTTTTTAGGTGAAAGAACTTGCCAGTGAGTTTAACTATTTACGAATTTAAAAATATGAATTTTAATCTACTAACTAATATAACTTTAATTCATTATATGAATTTTATTCAAATACTGGATCTACCCTATGGACTATTTTAAAATATGCCTGGTTATTGATATTTTAAATTTAAATAGTTATAAGTTTCGTGAAGTATTAGTCATACTTTTATATCTTATATATAATTGGTTAATTATTTTTAAACTGAATTTTTTCAGCATTAATGTTACTTACATGAAAATTTGTTATTTAACGGTCTTTACCACCAATGCATATTTTCTATCCTTCATCGGCGCATGAAAACAAACCATAAACATTTAACTAAATAAATTTGCATCCAAGTCAAAGGTCAACAGTTCAATGCATAATTAATGTAATAGATATAAAAAACCAATACCTATTTTGTGATTTAAATTTTTTACTTTATAATAAATCTCTTTTATTCATCGTCTTTAAAAAAATTTTCTAATTAATTTTTTAAGATAATATTGATTTTTTTCACTCTTTTCCATATTTATAAATGCTGACAACAAATAATTAATTTAAACTGTAATGTTGTATTTCTTGATTCTATTTCAGATTTTTTTTACTTAAACTAAAACAAAATAAAAAGGTTGGTTAATCTGCTTCTTTCAGAATTAATCATTAATAAATTCAATCAAATATTCATGAGAGAGGATAAAAAATGATTGTGATTATCATATGCACTAATTCAATAAACTATTTATGATTTATCAGTAATTAAATTTCTTTGTTTCATTGATCAATGATCATAAAAACTTTATTTTTAATGAAAGTGTGCAAATGATTATATTAATTATTTATTATTTTTTATTACTGATTATATTAATATTTAAGTTGCAATTAATTTCCTTAAATATTTTCCGTCAATCAATTAACAATGTTTTACAATAATTGTTTCTTATCGAAATGATGTCCACATTGAAAATCTAGAATTGATCCTTTCATCGAACCAAAACTTCTTAATATAAACTGGCGATTTATGCATTTTTCATTCACATATTTTTGAGTATTGTTCAAATATGTTTGACATTAAAATTTTCTGAAGAAGTATTAATAACAATTGGTAATTAATTACATTGATAAGTTTATACACAATTATTAGTTGAAAAGCTGTTGTTATAAGCTTTCACTTCTATTCTACTTAAAATTTGAAGCAGTACCGTATGAAAACCAAAAGGACTTAGAGTTTGAAACAAGTGAAATGGTTATGAAATATCAAGTTAAAATAAGCACAAAATGTACCAAATTTTTAAAATAAGCTTAATTGAAAATAAAATTATAAGAATTAATTCAATTTAAATAGCACTAAAAAATTAACAGCAAGGTTCACGTGTCTGCTTACCAGTGTATTTGCAACACTTCAAAATTGATGTAATCATAAAACCTCCACGTAAGCTGTTTTGAAATTTTAATATACGTATAATATACAACATTTAAATGGAATTTAATACCTAATTGGAAGACTCACAAAAAATACTTTCTAAACACTTAAATGATAATCAATTTATTTCTCCTAACCTCCAAATAACCATGTTATATATTTTGATCCTAATATCATATGAGTTATAGTTTAACTGAAAAAAAAGATATTTCCATATTTGATGGTAACCATAGTGGGCGGTTACTGCATCTATAAGTTAC
This sequence comes from Latrodectus geometricus, assembly GCA_026290005.1. Classification (NCBI taxonomy): domain Eukaryota; kingdom Metazoa; phylum Arthropoda; class Arachnida; order Araneae; family Theridiidae; genus Latrodectus; species Latrodectus geometricus. Next base: position 909,052 of record JAPDSC010130843.1, on the reverse strand, counting down.
ATCCAATTATATATGTTTATTGATAAAAATATTCATTAGCACGATATTAATGAATCCTGAATGAATAGCACGATAGTGATTAAATGAAACATAAAACATTCAATTGCACCATGTTTACAATAAAGCGAACATGCTAAGCCAATTTTCTAAGTGGCGTTGGCTCATAATTTGTTCGTAAGGCATTTCAATTCATAAGATCATTTAAGAATTATTAATAACCCTGTTTATTCAATTGTTGTGAAGCTATAACACCATAAAAATTTTGAAAGTACTTAAATCCATAGAGTATTCTAAATATTTTCTTTTACAAAGCAAGTCTCTTCATGTAAATACACAAAACTGAGTATTCTTAAACTTGCATGACCTACACCGTCTTCAAGTAAAAAAGAGTCTGTTTGTAGATCTCTGAAATTTGCAGAGCGTTTCGCTTTCCTACTTTGAACACATGGAGTCTCTTCTGAGGCATCCAACCTCGAATTCTTCAAAATTTTGCTCACAATCTTGAAACAGTAAGGTTCCGGTATTGTAAACTTTCTTTCTTGAGCAATATACCTACATCGAGGAAAGTTCTGCTTCTTGGTTCTGAAGGCTAAGAACCTTTACTTACAAACAAAAAGTCTTTTTGGAGTCTCTTGGAGTTATGTCTTGTAACCTTTTTTTATTTAATTCTATGCTATATTAGATATATTTGGATTTTAAACGAAAATTTCCTACTACTTTCAAAAAAACTATTTTCCAGATCCTGCGATACTTCATAAAATGAGCCATTATAAACAATTAATTTAAATTTGTTTATTTCTTATTTTTATATAATTTTTAACTCTAATATAACTAACATTTGCTAACTTTTACTTTATAATTTAAATATTTCCAAAACTCTTTATCAAAAACAACTTTCATTTTTCATTGAGATTTATCCTGCAACCAACCAACTGAAATGTGATTTGCTTTATAATTTTAGATATTCCAGATTCATCTGGGAGCAATGTTTCCTGTTTGGATTGTTTATCATTGATAGTTCAACGCATCAATCCTGCAACTAGCTCTTTGTTGTCTGCTGTTACTATGGATTCGGACACTCAAGATGCTGATTTGTGATTGGAGTACTGATCCTGTACCTCATATCCTGATTGGATATGCAACTTAATAAGCTACTTATATTCTGACGCGTTAATATATAATAAGAAATATAAAAGTTTTCTATACTATTCATTTAACATTTTATTCAAGGAGTTTAAATGTATTTTACATTTAATTATCTATGTTTAAATAATTTGATTTTATATTTCTCTAATACGCATTGTATAAAAGGATTTATGTCGTTATATAATCTCATTGTAATGTACAGTTGATTTCTTGAATGTGTATATATAGCAATTGTTTTTGAAAGCCGATAGAGAATGTTGTTATGTTCTTCAAATAAACCTTTTTTCCTTTTGAAAGTTAATATACATCCTTATTTAAAAAGGACATTTTTAAAAAACTTTTTTCAGAAAATCTAAGAACTTATTTTTAAAGCAACTTGCTAATGAATTTAGGAAAAAAAAGTATATGTAATACAATGAAAATCACTTATTTTAAAAGGAATACAGTCACGTTTTTCTTAATTAAGCTATATAAAATTTTTATAAGGTAGTTTTTTAACATATGTCTTCCTATGTAAAAATTGGATTCTATTTATTAAAATAAATAGAGAAGATTTTATAAATGAATAATGTCAATAATTTTAAAGTTAAAATCTGATTACATTTTATGCAGCAAATCGTTAAAATATCTGCGTGATATGTTAGATTCTAATTAACTATATTTGTAATCAAAATCAGGTAGATTTCATTAAAATTTAACTTTTCTTGATCACTTTATATCCAATTTGATGTTTTAAGGAAATGCTTGTATATAATATTGGTATCAAATATATTTGTAAAAGATTTAGTTATGTTTGTGTGTTCGAAATATATATTTGAAATGAGAAATGGTATTGATAAATAATTAAATTCAAAGCAGCTTAGTATAAAGTGAAAAATATGTCGGTAATATTTTTATTACTTTTCAAAATAGTTATAAAAGCTGCGAAAATTATTGTTATGTGATAAAATTGCCAAAGATCTACTTACTTGCGATAGAAATGGGTGTATGTTATTGTTAGAGAATATAATAACAAAAAACATAATTATCTTGAATTACTTTTGGAGCTTATATAAAATAATTGTTGAATCACTTGATGAAAATATGATTCTTAAAAAGATGAAGAACAACTGCGTTGAAAATATTTATCATAAATATATATATATATTTTTATAATGTATCTTATCATACTATTTCGTGAATTTTTCTCTTAATATCAATGTTATTTTGTAATGTGCGGGGATATGTGAAAGTAAATGTTGAACAGATCGTAATTTTTATGTGAAATATTTGCATTCAGAGAGGGAAAATAATACATGATATTTTTATTGAAATGTATGAGGGTGAAGTATTGATTATACTCAAAATGTTATATCTATTGCTTTAATAAAATATATGGGTATTTATAAAGTTTAAAGTTTCAAATCTGGTGTGGAGATATATTTGCTATAATTGTTAATAATAATATTACTAAGCTGATTATTGTTTATAATGTTATGCTTAAACAAACTAACTAATATATGAGAGCATTTTGATAGATGCTCAATTTTTTGAGGTTTTATTTTACCAGCTTTTATTTAATTACTAATGAAAGCATTTTATTTGCAAAATATGTATGCAAAACTGAAATAATAGCTTATGTGATATATGAATATGAATAAAGATATCAATTTTTTTGTTTTTATGTATAATTAATATTTAACTGGTGTAGGAATTATGGGGCTTTGATTAAAATGAATTATAATAAATATCGGAGTTTTTTTTAAATATTTATCTCTATATCAAACTCTATGTTATATCTCACTTTTTGTTCTTGTATTTAATTTCAAAATGCCTTATTCTTTAATGGTTTATTTGTTTTATTTAAATTCTATTAAAATTGGTTGATTATTTTATCAAATGTAATATGTTATAAAGAAAAATTTCATTCACACGTTGTATTAATATACCAAAAGTTCTAGCAATTTATTGTATATAGAAACAAATAAAATGTGAAAAAATGAATAAAAACACTTTGTATTAAACAATATTAACTACTCTAGGAAATATTAATTATTGGCTGAAAATTTATTACTGTTATACATGATACTGTTTTTACTTTGACTGTGTAGTCAATGCTTACTTCAAATTCAATACTATTTTAAAATAATTTGTATCACTTTGTATTTTAAATAATTTAACGCATTTCTTTTTACAAAGTCATTTGTGCTTAAAGAAAAAAATTCAAATATTAATATATTATTTATTCTGTACAAAATTTGGTTTTCATACTGTCATCTCTTACAGTTTCTTCTTTACATTCGTTTCGATAGACAACAAAAGATTTATTAAATTTATTCTCTTATTGATTATAATTTATGCATTTTAAAAATGTTTTAACTTTAAATTTTACTTGATTTACAAGGCATAATAGAAAAAGTATGTGTACTTATTTTAGTACTTATTTTAGAATTTGAAGAAAAATGAAAATCATGTTTTTGTATCGATAGAGAAATTTTATAACAATATTTTTGTAATTTTTCAAATTGTATTATATATTTTCATGAAGCAGAATTTATGTATTAATTATTATCTAATAATATTCAAATACACTTGTTACTTTTCACTACAAAAAATACAATAAAAATATATTTTTGTGTACTGATATCTTGATTTATTTATAGATAGTTTACTGAACAAAATCCTTTTATAATTTTTTCATTAAAATAATCATATTTTATTGTGCATTAAAGGAAATAACTGTTGCAATGGTTAAAATATGAAAGTTGGTGAATGTAAAATTAAACACCTCATACGTGAATTATTACTGAGCTATAAGATAATGATATGGATAGAGACATTAAATATGAATTAATTTTATTGATTATTCGAAATTGAAGAAGATAAATAAGTGTTAATGATTAAAATCGAAGTTCTTCTTTTTTTTAAAAAATAATAAGTGAAAAAACTGGAATGCTTTTTAAATACATACACAAAATACTTGACGAAAACAATGTTGATTGTGAGAGATGATATTCCAAATAAATAAAAAATTATTACTTTTTTGTCTAATAATCTGTCTAATATATGCAATCATTAAAGAGAATTAATCAAATCATCATTCTAATTGAGAAAATAGGTATATATCACTATTATTCTAATGAATAATAATGATATATAAATAAAAATAAAGTGAGGAATCAGCAAAAATCAAATGTAAAAAGTTATAAGAATATATAATTTAAATTAATTCTTTATGCATTATTATATTTTAACTCAGTATAAGTTACTTTTTTTCCGTACAGAAGCCGTAGAATCAACTATAAGTTTCTAGAAACGAGAAAAGTTATTAAAAACATAATCAATAGATAGTTTAAATATTATCAATAAATAATTTCGTAAATTAATTGAACTATTTGAGAATTTCTTTAATAATTTATCATATTGCTTAACAACTATAAGTCTTATTAATCTTATATTAATTTAAGGCATTGAAATTACAAAAAATTATTTATAGCGTACACATTTTTGATTATTAAAATTATAATCACTGTATCAAAAGAGAATTTAACAGTAAATAAAGGCATACATATACAGTAACGATGTTAATAATATAATCTTATTATATATAATATATATGTATATTATTGTGAAATAAACTTAATGATAAGTTTTCCTAATTTCGAATAATTCAGAATGCACCAATAAGTCACTCTGAGGAATAAAGTGTACATCTCCACACATTAATCGTATTCCTCATTAACGTTTGCGAAGTTTGGGTCTTCAACAAAGTATAACTTGATGATTATTGTCATTTAATTTTACTAATATATTTATATATTATGATACGACACTAAGACGATCCGTATTTTTATTTATTTAAATTTCATTCTAGAACGTTTACTCATTTATTATAATAAGAAAATATCTTCTCATATTGAATTTTATTACAATGTAAAATTCCCAATAATCATTTTCAGGCTGAAAATCAAGTTTTTCATTATTTAAAATTTTAACGTTCCACTTTGCAAAGTTTTATGTTGATTCTTAAGTGTTTACCATTTTGACTGCATTATTCTTTATTTATTCATCTTAATAGAAGTTGTGCATAAAATTAAAACTTTATAGAAAGTTTGAATATCTTTTATCTATAAATGCTGAAAAAATATACCCTTTATTAGATTTTAAATAACAGACATTTGAATTTGATCTAATTTTAGATGTAAATGAAAGAAAAAAACTTTCGAATTTAATTTCAGCTCTTGAATGAGAGACTAATGTGTAGCTTGATTTCATAAACTTCTTTTTGATGAATGCATGTAGTACTACATGTATATATTATATGGTAAAATCTAATTTTTGCTATAACGGAAGAAATTTCAAAATCCCTAAATTATTTATCTACACATGCTAATATCGATAAGCTAAGTTTACAATATTATTTGAAAATTCTTACCAGAGAACATTTCGTTAAATAAGCTTTTAACGAACTCAGTGCTGAATACTTTTTGAAATTTAATTTTTTGTTAAATAATATATACTCATTTATAATATATATATAATAACGGCGAGCCCTGAGTGATTAACTCTGACTGAATTAACTCTTCGGAACCAAATCACGGAGACGAGTAGCATTACCCACCTCACACCACCACAAACCCGTTTATATATGGAGGGCCACAATCATACACCATCTCAGGAAAGGACAAGAAACACAAAGAGAAAATACATCCCTGCCCAAGCCGGAATTCGAACCCAGGTCCTCCCCATCCGTAGTCAAGTACGCTGGCCACTAGATAGGGTTGGGGGTTGATTAAACACTTCTCACTAATAATTAAATACTGCCCTGGTAACAATTGTAAATTTGATAGAATAGTATAGTGATAAGAATTCACATTCTGTCAATTTAGCTATTATGTTTAAAAGTATTTATGTAGAGCACCATATTATATGAAGATTATTATTAACTGGTCTTTATGTAGCTCTATATTGATGCAAATATTAGATTGAGGAAAAAAATCCATTATTTTTTCGGTAGGTATTTGTATTGATTGATATCTCACAAGATATTGATAAAAAAATTTCAGAGTTATGTTCGTTTTAAAGATGACCTTTCCTCAGTAAAAAATCCTTTTCCAGTTTTTTGTTTGGTACATTCTGGTACAGGATGTTAAAATTGGAAGTAAAGGAAAAGAAAATTCGGCACATTTTGCATCTTTTCTTTGATAAAGGCAAAAACGCAAACCAGATGATAGAAATTGTGAAGGGCGTTCATTGTCCTGATGCTGTAACAGCCGATTAAGTACAAGTTTCACTTCGTGGATTCCGTTCAGGTATTTTTGATGTCAATGATGCACCTCACACTAATAGGTTCATTGTCAAAAATGTCGATAAAATCAAAGAAATGATAGAAATTGACTGGCATCTTATGATTCATAGCATCACCAGAAACTAAAAGGACCGCTACTAAAACAGTTTAAAGTTAAAGACGGTTAAATTGCACTTTAGGTCCCCTACTTCACCAACTCGCGCATTTGAAGCACTTTTTCACGCATGCTCATTAATTACTCTTTTGTTTTAGCCTTTTCTTTGGTCGCTAATTAAGTTTCACTACTTTGAAATAGCGGTAGAATTTTCGCCATGGCATCGGTGATTGTGAAAATGCACCAAAGAGGGGACCTAAAGCACACTTCCAATTTAAAGACAGATACTAAAACAGTTTAAACCGCTTGCACAAAACAAATCCAAAACATGTTAAATAAAGTCCTGAAGTGTTCAAGTAAAAATAATGGATATTAAATAATTACCCAAAATAATATAAGAATAAATTTATCGTGAAATATATTAAACATATATAAGGAAATTTTTTTCCAATAAAAGAAAAGCAATAAATAATTATTAGAAATTTTGTAAAAATTAAAACGGGGGAGAGAGAAAGGAAATATTATATATATATAACCCTAGGGAGAAGAGCATTTTTTCCACCTTGTTGTTGTCTTGGGCCAGCTAACCTGGCAGTATGGGATGCGCTGCTCTACTTTTCCCACTGAGCCATAATTTGATGTGGAGTTCAACCTACAGGGTACAAACATGCCATAGGTACCTGTTTATAGGGGTAGGGAACTCATTTATTCAAGGAAAAGACAAAAGAGAGAGAGAGAGAGAAAGAAAGTACGCCCATGCCGGAACAGGGATTCGAACCCGGAACCGTCCCCAGTCAGGAAGGTATCCACTGGATAGGTTGAGCGGCTTCCTCCCTATTCAAAACTAAGTATATTCTTTTTTGGCATAAATATATTTAATGAGAATTTGACTATTATATACTTCCAAGATTTGCACAAACTCATGTTTCTGATATTAATAGGAAAACTACTTTTTTGATGAATATAATTTTAAAGTGGTCATATGATCAGAATTGATTTTTACTCCAATTAATAGTTTTCAAAAAACCAAAATTACAACTTTAAAAGCAAATTTTTTTCATGAGGTCTCCTACGCTTATTTGTTGCAAGATTTTTGAAGTCGCATTAAAATGTGTGATTATATTTAATTTTTAACATATTTTCAAATCTTTATTTTTAATAATAATTGTTAATTATTGTATATTTTACTTTTATAAAAAATCCACTTCCTTTATTTAATAAATATTAATATAAGGATAAAAAAAATTAACAAAAATTTATTAAAGTATAATTCAGCTTTGCAAATGCTTTATGTGTTTTTACTTTAATGTTAAAACTGTTTACCTTTTATGAAATTTAAAATTTAATTTATGTTCCTATTTTAAGAAGAATAAATTAATGTTTTAACAGTTTAGAAATATAAGAAATTTGTGGAATTATAATTCAATTTTACATTGAACCGTTAATGAAAAAAATGTCGTACACAAAAATTATACTATGATTGCACACATATTATATATATATATATATATATATATATATATATATAT